>OVBA01000650.1:0-59717 GCA_900406435.1 Lepidium aucheri | reverse complement strand
TGTTCGGATCCGAATCCGGGTAATAAAAATACAGATCCGACGGATCCGGATTTGGATTCGGATATCACAAAATTCCCGGATATCTGATCCGTGCCCAGGACTACATTATCTCTAATTCTTCTAATCCTAAAAGCAAAAAAAAATAAAAATAAATGAGGCAACCAATCAGATTAAGCCACCTAGAGTTTCTTATTATGAGAAACGTTTCTTATATAAGAAACTCCTAAGATACTAGGGATAAGAATGGTCTTAAGGATAAGATATAGCATTTCGTTTGACGTGTGACCCATTTTCCAAACTCCAAAAAATCCAAACCGAACTAAACACAAAATTACCTAACCGACTATAATAATTCCGCCGATCAGGGTAGGTCCGGTTGGGTTAACGGTGGGGCCTACCTACGCCAACATTACTACGAGGACCAAGGAGAGTAGAAGAAAACGTACCGTATGGTTGGCTCATACTGGGCCACACGTAACTCCTGTGGTTTGCAATTTTCGCTTTCCATTTCATAATTCTTCTTCTTTGTCTTCTTCTTTCTCGTTAAATCCTTAATCCATTCTTTCGATTTCTCTTCTTCTTCCTTCTCCATCTCTCTCTTTCCACAAGGTTAGTCTCTTCTTCTCTATCTCTTTATCTTTAAACTCTCTGTGCATCACTGTTTCATCTCTCCAAAACCCAATTTTTCCTTGATGGGTTTGTCCTAAAAATCAATAATTTTGAGTTTGATTCAAGTGGTAAGCTCTCTTTGATGAGAAAAATTGTCGCTCTGCTTCTTCTTCTCTATCCATGGATACTAATAATTTATAAATTGCAAGCCTTTCTGAGTTTGGTTGAATCAATTTTGAATTTAGGTTTGTTGCGATGGCTCTAAACGTGAGCAAAATGGTTCCCAGTGGTCCAATTTTAGTGAAGAGGGTTAATGTTCATGCCTCAAGTTCTCAAAGAGGGTTAATGACATTTTCGTCAAAACAAAGCAATGTTCATCATCATCCTTTAGGTGGTAAAAAGGGCTCATCTGCTCAAGAGTTACAAGGTTTTTGTTGTACAAAGCTTGTAACTTCTGTTAGTTCTCGAAAGTCATCTACATTGTGCTTTCTTGGTAAATCTCAAGACACTGAAACTAAACCTCATGAGGATTTTCTTGATTTACCCAAGTGAGTAAAAGCAGCTTCGTTTTCTTAGCTTCCATAGATCAAACTTGTCTCGTTTCGTTTCACTCAGTTATAACTTCTCTTGGTGATGTGTTAGTGCCCAAATTGTACAAAAAGAAGGTGAGAAGCAAATGATCCCGAGGAGGAAAAGTAGTTCAAGACAAGTTTGGGTGGATTATGTGTCTAATGATGCTAAATTTGTGAATGAAAGGGCTCGTAATGATTTTATTATCCTATCTCGGTATTTCCCTCATATACAACTGAAAACTATACATTACATAACGTCACTTGTATGTTGAGATTTATGTTTTCAGTTCTTTTTTCAGTGGCATTATGAGACTTGATGCTCGCGCTCGCCAGGATGTAGCAATTCTTGGGTCAGGGTTTCTTAAACTCGATGGTAAGATTTGGTTCTATCAAATATGTTTCCTTATTGTATAGCTGCACTGTAACCCTGCCGTGTGGGTTTAATATGTAGCTCGGGCAAGAGAAGATACCGAGAAGATAGATCGTGATGTCAAGAGAAAGGCCGAGCGCCTTCATCATATCACTTCTGTATGCTTATCCTCTCATTTATGTATGCACGTTAATTATCCGTTCTTCTGGCTTTCTTTCAACTTAGTTTTCTTGTTGGTTGTTTCCATAGATATTAAAAAACATCGCTCAGTCTAAGTTGAAAAATGCCGCTGATAAGCATTGGAGCGACGGTGCCTTAGAGGTATGCCTATCCACCCTCTAAAAATATATAGTTTCGGAGAAGTTATCTGTTACCATAACGTATAATCAGTATGTGAGAACGGACCTGAGATTGAAACCCTTAAAGTAATTACTCAATGTAAACGTATATATAATTGAGTGGAATTGGCCATTAAGAGAGATTCCTTTGTTTTTCTAGGCTGATTTGAGGCGAGCAGATTTTCGTGCTAAACAACGGGCAATGGAAGATGCATTAATGGCTTTAGAGGTATTAGCAAAGCCTGATATGTTACAGTAATGATATTTTGATTCATCTTCCCTTATGTCAACACTTCCTGTGTCCTGTTTTGGTGCAGTTCATTAAGAACGTCCATGACATGATGGTGAACAAAATGGTTGACAGCTTGTAAGAACTATACGTCCTTGACACTTCCTCTTGCTTGTTTCTTGGTAGCAAGACCTAACATTAAAATTTTCTTTCTATTCTTAGAGGGGTCACATCCGAAACTGGTATCACAGACCGTATTTCACTTGAGAGAAATGGAAAAGCTCTCAACTTTTTCCCGGGAGAAGTTTCATCTGATCGTCTATCTGCTATAGAGGTCTGATGCACTAGAAAAAATAAAGGGTTCTCAAGTAATCTTCTTTCTGATAAGTCCTTTTAATGTTGAAATAGGAAGCCTACAAGAGTATGGCATCAGCTCTTTCAGAAGCCGATGGAATTGACTACACTAACCCTGAAGAAGTATGGTCCCAATTTGATAATACCATATCTTTTTGTTACACTGTTTCATAAGTGATCAATATTTTTTTGGGTTTAACAGCTCGAGTTGTTAGTCTTGACTCTGATTGACCTTGATGCAATGGATGGTAAAACTAGTGCATCTCTCTTGGCTGAATGCTCAAGCTCTCCAGACGTGAATACAAGGTATAACCAGCATTATATTACGTCTCTTAACAAATGACTTCTTCGCTATTGGAAACACAGCATTCTGTTCCCTTCTGGATACATGAATAATGTTTTAGTCATAATGATGTAAACAACTGATAACAAAATGCCAACACTTAGTAGCATTCACCTGATTTGATTCATAAAAGATTTCCAAAACAATTGACAAAACGATTTTGTAAACTAGTGTGATTTATATCATCTACAACGCTTTAGATCATCAAATATTTATCTGTATATTCATTCTCTGATTTGTGGTCTCTCGGTTTCTTTCCTTGTTGCAGAAAAGCGTTGGCTAATGCCTTAGCAGCTGCACCATCGATGTGGACACTGGGAAATGCAGGCATGGGAGCATTACAGGTAAAAATGAAATGTAAATATTGATGAAAATTCTTGCAAAGTGGTGAACTTTGAACAATGTATACCCATCAATGAACCTTTTTCTGCAGAGACTTGCCGAAGACAGTAACCCGGCGATTGCAGCGGCTGCATCGAGAGCAATTATTGCTCTAAAGAAGCAATGGGAGGTAGAGGAAGGAGACTCACTTAGGTTTATGATGAACTTCGAAACACAGATTGATGATGACAATGAAGCCAGTGACTATGAAGATATCTGAACAAGATGTTTCATGTAAACGAAGTTTGTAGATAATTTTCAATGAAATTAGTATTACTGAGACAGGTTGTTAGTAGGGTTACTTCTGGGTCATGTAATTAAAAGAGGCCGATTTAGTATTTGATTGTTGGATATGGTCAAAATATCTAAACCCTTAAATTGTATCAAACTCTTTATGTGCTTTATTTTACTCTACACCTTACATTATGGGAAATAAAAATGAGGATTCTGCGTAGGCATGAGGATTTAGATAATCGCGTTGGCTCTGTTTGGATCTGTTTTTCGGATTTCGGATATAGAAATTTAAATCTAAGAGCAAGAAAACATTTCCTACCCTTACACGAGGTTTGATTTTCGGTTCAAGATTTGATGATCCTGAAACAGTTGTAAGGGGTAAAAGAATGTGCTTTGAAAGAGGTAACGTTGCTTAAACTATGATGTAAGCAACGATCTCGATACATCTCCTGTACCTAATGGTGCGCTAATGGATGGTTCTAATGTCGTATCTTCGAAGAGTTTAAGTGCGGTGCCTAATGAGCACGTGAATGGGTTTTGGGATAGGATGTTGCCCCGGTTGTTCTTGGTTTTTTGATAGCTCTCATGATAAATTGTCTTCTTTAGAATTGCCGGGGGACAAATAAATCTAATTTCAGACGCTCGATTCGATATTTGTTGAAAAAGTATAAGACTAATATCGTAGCTTTATCTGAGACCCACTCGGCTGGTGGTTATGCACGAAGAATATGCAAAGGATTGGGATTAGAAAATTCTGTATCCTGTGGGACAAAGCGGTGGTTTGTGGCTGCTTTGGAGAGAAGGTATCAGAGACATTACAGTCATAGAATTAGCTGACTAGTTCATGTATGCTGTGGTCCAAAACAGGGATGAGATCATTCATCTTGTTGTTGTTTATGCGGCGCCAAGTTCGAGTAGACGCAAAGTTTTATGGGGTACTTTGCGTGATTTGGTTCGCCCAATTACCAAGCCATTGATTATAGAGGGAGATTTTAATTTTATAGTCAGGCTAGATGAGCGCACGAGTGGTAATGGTCAGCTCTCACCCAACTCGCTTGTGTTTGGGATCTGGATAAATGAGCTGTCTCTCATTGATCTGGGTTTTCGAGGTGGTACCTTTACATGGAGGAGGGGACGAGAAGAGCGACACTTTGTGGCTAAATGACAAGATTGTGTGTTGTGCTGTGCTCAATCCCGCCTTAAATGGCTAGAAGGTAAGGTCACACACTTGCCTTTTTTTATCTTCGGATCACACTCTTCTTTATGTCCAACTCTGCCTGGACTTAGCAACGAATCCGAATCGATGACTGTTTTGCTTTAAGGCAGCTTGGCTCAGCCACCCGAGATTTAAGGACCTCTTAGATACTTCGTGGGATTATAGGATCTTGACCCAACATGCTCTTGCTCGTCTTAGCAGCATATTGAGGAAATGGAACCAGGAAGTCTTTGGGGATGTTAATAGACGTAAATACTTGATTCTCCAAGACATTAACGAGGTACATAGTTTGCTTGCCTCTTCACTTTCTGATAACTTGTTCCGCAAGGAAGCTCTTTATAAGCGGTTGGATGTAATACTTGAGCAAGAAGAAACTATTTGGTTTCGGAAGTCCCGAGAAAAATGGATTACATTGGGAGAGAAAGATACTTCTTCTTTTTTCACACTTCAAAGATTATCCGTAGAAGATAGAATCGGATTGAGATGTTAATGAATAACGAAGGGAGATGAGTTTCGGATATATGGAATTAGAGAGTATGGCGATTGAATTCTATAAACAGCTCTATTCGGCAGAAGTTGCCACGAGTACGAGTATGGTACCCAGACTGTCTCAAGAGGGTTTTGTGAGCCTCTCTAGAGCCGAACGCAATAGACGTGATGCTCCTTTCGTTGAAACAAAGGTTTTGCAAGCAGTTAAAAGCATGGGTCGTTTTAAAGCTTCAAGGCCGGATGGGTTTCAGCCAGTATTCTACCAGGATTGTCGGGATATTGTCGGGGAGTCTGTGGTCCGCTATGTACTTTAGTTTTTTTAGAACGGGTGTGCTGCCAAGTGGAACTAAGATGCTCTTCTTGTACTTATCCCGAAAGTAAGTAAACTGGAGAGAATGACACAGTTCCGACCTATCAGTTTGTGCAATATCTTATTCAAAATCATCACGAAAATGTTAGTGATGTGGTTGAAACCCGTAATAATGAAGATTATTGGTTCAGTCCAGTCAAGTTTTATCCCTAGACGCTTGAGCATTGATAATATTGTTATCGTTCAGGAAGTAGTACACTCTATGGAAAAGAAAAAAGATAAGAGAGATTGGATGTTATTTAAGTTGGATCCAAATAAAGCATATGACAGAGTCCGCTGGGATTACCTAGAAGACACTCTTAGGGCTGTTGGTTATCAGATGAATGGATCGGGTAGATTATGGCTGGTGTTACGGGTCCCTCAATGAGCATCCTATGGAATGGAGAAGAATTTGCAGTCTTTACACCTTCTTGCAGACTTTATCAAGGTGACCCTTTGTCCCCATATATTTTCGTGTTGTGCCTTGAAAGATTATATCACCTCATTGAGGTTGCTGTTGAATCTAAAAAGTCGAAACCGATCACCTTATCACATGGGGGTCCGACACTCTCACTATTTTGCGGACGATCTTATCATGTTTGCTGAAGCCTCAATGATCTAAATCCGTGGGGTTTTAGAGCAAATTTGTTTAGCTTCGGGACAAAAAGTAAGTCTAAGAAGTCTAAGATCTATTTCTCGAAGAATGTGGGTCGTGATCTTGTGGCTCAGATTAGTGCTGAAAGTAAGGATGTTAAAATGAGCTTTAAATCTAGTGGGTATCCAGAACCCACAAAAATTACAGGTTTTTAAACCCATTTTTTAACCCAGAAATAATAGGTTTAAAACAGGCCGGGTACCTATTACTCTAAAGTCCTATATGGGTTTACCCCATTGAGAAGCGGGTACCCATGATTTTAAAGTACTCTTTCTCTTCTTTTTTCATATCTCTTTTTTTTACTATCTCCCATTGTTTTACGCTCCCTCACCTTTTTTACTCTTTCTCCTCTTTTTACTCTCTCTCCTCATTTTAGTTTCTTTCCTCTTTTTACTCTCTCATTTTTACCCTCTCTCCTCATTTTTACTCTCTCTCCTCTTTTTTATTCTCTCTCTCCTCTTTTTATTCTCTCTCTTCATTTTACTCTCTCCTCTTTTTACTCTCTCTTCTCCTTTCACTCTCTCTTCTCTTTTTACTCTCTCATCTTTTTGTTCTCTCTCCTCATTTCATCTCTCCTCTTTTTGCTCTCTCTTCTCTTTTTACTCCCCTTCTCTTTTTGCTCTCTCTTCTCTTTTTACTCTCTCTTCTCTTTTTACTCTCTCTCATCTTTTTGTTCTCTCTCCTCATTTCACCTCTCTTTTCTTTTTACTCTCCCTTCTATTTTTATTCTCTCTCCACTTTTTATTCTCTGTCTTCTTTTTACTCTCTCTCCTATTTTTTACCGTCTCCTTTTTTTACTCTCCTCTCCTCTTTTTACTCTCTCTCCTCTTTTTAGTCTTTCTTCTCTTTTTACTTTCTCTTTTTCTCCTCTTTTTACTCTCTCTCCTCTTTTTACTAATTCTCCTCATTTTACTCTCTCTCCTCTTTTTATTTTATTTTATAAACAAAACTAATTGTTTTGGTAAAAACAACTAAACTCGGATACCCACAGGTACCCATGGATGATGACATTATTTAATGGCTTACCCATGTGTAACCCAAAATATACTGGTTTTTTTCTGGGCTTTTAATATAGGCTTTTTGAACATGGGCTTAAACTGGGCTTTGGGTCAGGTCGAGTTTTTTTACCCATTACAACGTCCTTAGCTGAAAGTGGTATTGCAGCTACAACTGACTTGGGCAAGTACTTGGGTATGCCGGTACTCCAAAAACGAGTAAATAAAGATACCTTGAGAGATGTCTTAGAGAAAGTGGCGTCACGCCACGCGGGTTTGAAACAGAAGATGTTGAGCTTTGGGGAATGCCTAACTCTTACCAAATCGGTTTTGAATTTGATTCCAGTTCATTCTATGAGTACTCTAATCTTACCGTCGGCTACTCTTAGAGAGTTAGAGAAGTTTTCGTGTGCCTTCTTATGGGGCAGCACACCGAAGATGAAGAAACAACATCTTGTCTCTTGGAAAAAAGTTTGTCGCCCATAGAATGAAGCTGGCTTGGGTATTATGTTTTCTTTATCTATGAATTTGGCTCTAATAGCCAAGGTTGGATGGCGATTGTTGAATGATGAGACTAGTCTTTGGGCTCGACTTTTACGGGGGAAATATAAGGTTGGCGGGACTCATGATCTTTGATGGTTAGAGTCAAGTGGTAATCTGTCTAAGATGTGGAGAAGTATATCCAAAGGTCTGCAAGAAGTTGTTGTTTCGGGCATGAAATGGGTGATTGGTGATGGTCGAATAACACGGTTCTGGGTTGATACATCGTTAATGCCTCGACATCTCTCTTCGTACGTGA
Organism: Lepidium aucheri; assembly: GCA_900406435.1. NCBI lineage: Eukaryota > Viridiplantae > Streptophyta > Magnoliopsida > Brassicales > Brassicaceae > Lepidium > Lepidium aucheri. The sequence goes on along the minus strand of OVBA01000650.1, from coordinate 51,784 downwards.
TTGGTAACCCACTTTCACAGTCGAATAATGTTACAGTTTGAGACACGTGGTCCGAAAACTCGGGTTGGCGACGAGAAATTCTAGACCCGCTACTCCCACGGGATATTGTTAATGCCTCGAGACACGTGGTGTGAAAACTCGGGTTGGCGACGAGAAATTCTAGACCCGCTACTCCCACGGGATATTATTAATGCCTCGAGACCCACTACTCCCATGGCTTGAAATGGGTGATTGGTGATGGTCGAATAACACGGTTCTGGGTCGATACATCGTTAATGCCTCAACGTCTCTCTTCGTACGTGATTGGTAACCCACTTTCACAGTCGAATGATGTTACAGTTCGAGACACGTGGTCCGAACACTCGGGTTGGCGATGAGAAATTCTAGACCCGCTACTCCCACGGGATATTGTTTTACGATTGAGCGCTCTTGTTATTGATACAATCTCGGGCCATAAAGATCATGTCTCTTGGAGGGAATCATCAAATGGTTTATTAGTGTTTGTTCCGAATATTTTTAGCTACGACAAGATGAAACACCAAGGCAATATATGGGCTGTATGTTCCAAATAGTGTGGTCGGTTCTGGCTCCTGAGAGAATTGAGGTGTTTCTTTGGTTGGGTGTGAACCAAGTCCTTATGACAAATATGGAGAGAAAGAGAAGGCTCTTATGCGATTCTGGTATTTGTTCCGTCTGCAAGTGTGGAGACGAAAATATTCTACATTGTTTAAGGGATTGCCAAGCAATGCTTGGTATTTGGCAGCGTATTGTTCCGAGGCAGAACTGGGACTTGTTCTTTGGGCAATCCTTACTTGAATGGATTTTTAATAACTTAGGTGACAATGCATTAACGGAGAATGGACCCTGGTCTACTGTGTTTGCTATATATGTGTGTGGTGGCTTGGAAATGGAAGTACCCAAGCTTGTTGGGATCAATACCGTTTTATCCTTGGAAAAGTAAAGGAGGTTTGGTTAGTGAATATGGCGTCCAAACCCGCTGGTGGTACAAGGGAGAGAGTTTTAAGGAATTTTTCTTGGGATCCTCCGAGTGATGATTGGGTAAAACTGAATACATATGGAGAATCGAGAAGTAACTGAGGTTGTGCTTTTGTGGGTGGTGTACTTCGGGATAGTGCTGGTGATTGGTTGGGTGGATTCGCCGTCAATATAGGCATATGCTCAGCCCCTTTAGCTGAATTATGGGATGTTTACTACGGTCTATACATAGCTTGGGATCAACATGTGTCTAGGTTGATTCTTGAGGTAGATTCCAAAATAGTGGTCGGTTTTCTTCAGAAGGGTATTGAAGACACATATCCCCTTTCTTTCTTGGTACATTTGTGTCATGGCTTTCTTAGTAGGGACTGTATAGTCCAGATTACGCATGTGTATAGGGAGGCTAACCACCTTGCGGATAGTTTGATAAACTATGCTTTTACTCACCCTTTAAGTTTTCATTACTTTGATGTTGTCTCTGTTGATGTTTTTGATATTTTTTTGGATGATAAGAGTGGAATGTCGCGCTCCAGACTTGTACGAGTTTAGTTATGATTTATTTGAATAAGAAAGGTTAGGAGGGTCTTTTCCTCCTTTTTGTTGACCAAAAAAAAAAACTTATGTGTCGGTTTGGTTTGGTTAGGACCTAATATTTTCATGCTTGGTTTGGTTTAATTATTTTCATACTGCCCGAATACAAAGACCACCCAATTCAGTTTGGTTCAATTCATTAATTGTGTTTGTTTACCACACTCATAACACGAAACCCGAAGTCCATTATTGAACAAATCAGTATATCAAGAGCAAGCTTTTGAAATGATTTGGTTTTTGTTTTGTTTTTTCTTGTAAGGTTTTGGGAAAAGATGTCTATTGATGTATAATGTTTACATACTTATAGAGAAATACAAAGACCTAAAACCCAAGATATACAATATAAAAACTATTTCTAAAGAATAGGAAAGTTCGTATATTTCCTTATCTCAATATCCCTCTCAAGTTGGCGGTAAAATATCTTGAATCCCAAGTTTGGATAGTAAATCGATAGACGATGGAGCTGGAAGCGCTTTGGTGAGGAGATCAGCTAGTTTTTCTTCGTGGAGATGTGTTCACTCGTGATGAGCTTAGACGTTAAAGGATCACAGATGAAATGACAATCAGCTCAATATGCTTAGTCCGTTTGTGAAAAATTGGATTTGTGGCAATATGTATCGCAGATTTACTATCAGAGTAGAGTCACATTGGTTCATCATGAGACACACAAAAAGTATCAGGAAGTTCTTTCAACCACTTGAGCTCTTTTAAATTATAAGCCATTGAGCGATATTCCGGTTTAGCTGAGGATAAAGAGACAAGATCTTGCTTCTTAGTATTCCAAGCAACGAGAGAATCACCAAGTAGAATTATATAAGCACTGAAGACCTGTGTGTAAGAGGACATGCTCCCCAATCGGCATCACAAAATGCAGTGAGCTTGAGATTAGAATCAGAACGTAGAAATATACCTTGGTTAGGACATCCTTTATGATAACGCATAACACGTAGTGTGGCTTGCCAATGTGCTTGCAGCAGCTTCTGCATGAACTGAGATAGAATATGGACCGGGTAAGACAGTTCCAGACGTGTGAACATAATATATATCATACGGCCTATGAGATGACGATATGATTGCGGGTCTAAGCGGATCACCTTCAGCCAACAAAAGTTTGTGATTCAACTCAATTGGAATAGAACATGGTTTAGCTGACCGGTTTCTTCAATGATATCAAGCGCATATTTGCATTGGGAGAGAAAAAAGCCTTCGGCATTATGCGCAACCTCTATCCCCAAAAAATACTTGAGCTTGCCCAAATCTTCCATGTGAAAGCATTCATTGTAAAAATTCTTAATGCATTGTGGAGAGATCATTAGAAGCCACAATGAAATCATCCACATAGATGATAATATGAAGACTTATCAAACCACAAAGCAAGGAGAAGTGAGATGCGTCTGCCTTACTTTGCTGAAAACCGTAAGAGAGGAATGCAGTGCTAAGCTTTGAGAACCAACTCCGAGGTACTTTCTTAAGACCATAGATAGATTTCTTGAGGAGACAAACCATTTTCGGATCCGTGTGTTGAAAACCAGGAGGATGCTTCATGTATACGTTCTCATCTAAATCTCCATCAAGAAAAGTATTGTGTACATCTATTTGATGTACTTCCCATTGGTTAGCAGCAGCAACTTCAAGTAGTATAAGAATTATTTTCGGTTTTGCAACAGGTGCAAATTTAAATGTTTCAGAATAATCTTCACCTTCCTTTTGATTATTACCAAGTGCTACTAGGCGAGATTTATGGCGAGAAATCCTTCCATCCGAGTGGTAGTTTATCTTGTAGCCTCAATTTCTTCAAATAGCTTTCTTTCCTGGTGGTAATGGTGTATAGATCCATCTCTTATTGATCTGAAGAGTGTTATGTTCATTAGCCATTGAATCATTCCATATTTGATGTTGAGAAGCCTCTTTATAAGAAGTAGGTTCATGGCCTGCTGCGACCGATGCCAAAAATGCTTTATGGCTAGAAGAGTAAGTCGGATTAGATATGTAATTGGATAAAGGATAAACTATGTTACCTGGAGCCGTTAAAGAGGAGCCCAAGTTAGAGTCAATGATATAGAGAGAGGGGTTCACCGTGAGACTAACTATGTTGGTAACGAAGTTCTTGAGAAGAAAAGAAGGCTTTTTGTGGCGATGACAACGCCCTAGAATCTCGGTTAAACTATGAGACGAGGGTTCAACAGGCGACGAAGCCGTGACTGTCGGGTCTATTGTCACATGAGGAGATACGACAGTAGTACTAGTTTCTATATGAGAAGATAAGACAACTGAGGGGTTAGGTATAGGATCAACACCAGGTGATTTTGACTGTGGTACCGACATAAGATTGGACTGAGTAGGTGGTGGTACCAAGGGTTGTCCCCAGTAATCAGAGAATGTTGTCAACAACAAGAAAGGTGATTACAATGTAGAAGGAGTAGTAGAAATACTAATAACATGATTTTCCCTATTTTTCAAATCCTATTTCACTAAGGTGTCGATGTAGTATAATAGGTGTCAATCCAAGTGGGAGTGTAACTAGCAATCAGAATGCGATAGACTACTCTAATTCAAGCCATATCAATTCAATGGTTTTGCTATCTATCAACCTAAATGAGCAATTCAACCAACAGGAAAAGAAAACATAAAGTAACTAAGCAAAAATAGGAATCTATTTCTAGAAAATTAAAGCAACAGAGTAAAGTGCAATGAAAACAAAGTAGCAGAGCAAAGTGCAGTGAAAACAAAGCAATAGAATTAAGTGCAGCAAAAACTCACATGAAGTAATCAACTTACTCGAGCCTAACAAACACCTTAGACAATCAATCTCTTGAGCTAAGAGTGTAAATTTCTGAGACGGTTGGATCAAACAATTCAATACACCTTTCAGGTACTAAATGTCTAAGAACATATTTTGATTTATCAGAAAGAAACGAGCATTAAGAACACCAAAACAAAAGAGATCTAAACTAATCTACTCTTAAACGACTTAGAAGACTTAAGATTTACGTTTGTCTAATCCATTCCTCCAAGAACCATAAGTAATCTACTCAGAAACCATGGTGAAATAATCAAAGTAAGAATCAAAGAGAGTGTCATGATAAATAAATTGAGAACCCAAATTCGAATCAAAATAAACTGAAAATGCATTCAAAGATCATAAAACGAAAGTATAATTACAACAACAAAAAGCTCAAAACGTTTCTTGCAGAAGCGGTAAAAAACTCAGATTCTGTTTTTGTTACACCCAAGGAGTTTTTATACTCGTCCAGATAAAAACCTAAAATGTCTCCCATCAACAACCTCCTCATACATGGGGGCTCTCCTGTAGTAGTCACTAGTTTTTCCACTCTTAACCAATATAACCTGAGGGAGCTTAAGAGGTTTGACATCCATCTGGTCCAATCCCTCAATTGAGAAGCTTTGTCCTTCAATGGTTGGCCCCATCTTTGCCTCATTGATATCAAACTTCATTTTGAGGTCTTTCCCAAGGTTAAGATCGATTATTCCATTCTGCACATTAATTACTGCACCAACTAAGGCTAAAAATGGTCTACCAAAGAGTAGTGGATCTTTTGGTTCTTCATCCATATCCAGCACCACAAAGTCTGTGAGAACTTTCACGTTTCCAATCTTAATTAGCAGATCCTCCAGCAAACCATATGGCAATCGAGTGAACCTATCAGCTAGGATCAAAGAGAGCTTACAAGACTTGTAGTTTTTGAAACCCAGCCTTTTAGCAAGAGAGAGTGGCACTAGGCTGATTGAAGCTCCAAGATTACAAAGACACTTGCTAAAGTTTAAGTGACCCAATGAGCATGGTAAAGTGAATGTACCAGGGTCCTCTAGCATCTCTTGCACTATCCTCCTCTGTGTGATAGCACTGTCATGAGTCTCTACTCCCATACTATCTACTTCACTAGTTATCTTCTTAATAGCTTCCTTTTGGAGTTTCTGATAATTAGGTATAAATGTAAATGCATCCAAGATAGGAATCTTCAACTCAATCTCCTTCATCTGATTATCAAAGAGACCCTTATATTTCTCCGTAAGTTCTTCTTGAACCGTCCAGGGAAAGGTAATTGAGGTTTGTATGAGAGTGGAGCTGAAGCCTTGCTATTTTCTTTAGTTCATGATGGGTTTTGAGCACTAGAGGTTGTGGTTTTGGGTTTGACTCGACCTGGTATGTCAAGCTTGGCATCAGGTGTGACTTTTTCAAGGGAGGAGGCACGCAACTACCTTTAGGTCGAGTCTCTTGCTCGAGTGGGGTCTCTAGAGTTGAATTTTTGGCTTGAATTGATATGATCGTCTTCCTTTCCTGAACCATACTGTCCTCATTGTATGTATCATTTCCACCACATTGAAAAAGCTCTTTGCCACTCCTCAAGGTAATAGATAGGACAGTGTATTCCTTAGGATTTTGAATGGCCTTTCCGGGTAGTTGCCAAGAATTCTTCATAGAGGATACTTGTTAACTCTCAAGGTACTTGAGTCTCTCTGCCTTCAACTTGCAATTGAGATCATTATGAGAAGTGTCTATCTTGGTGTGAACCTCAGTAAATTTCTTTGTTAACTCAGTAGATTTTGTAGACTGACCCTTCAGAATATGTTGGAACAAATCCATAATCTTTGGACCTTATTAAGTAGACGGCAGAGCTTGTGCTTCATATCCTGGTGGTGCGATTGGAGCAGGCTGAAAACACTGATGGTATTGTTGCTTTGGCACGTAAGCTTTGGGCTGAATGGGTTGGGGTTTGGGTGGGTAGATTTGGTCTGGAGGGTTAACAACGTTGGTGTTCCTGTAGGAGAGGTTCATATGCTACTGATAGTTGTTGTATTGCATGTAACCTTCTCCTTGATTCTGCATAAATCTAACCTCTTCAACCTGATCATCCTCTTCTTCCTAAACCCGCCCGTCTCTACTCACTGAGTGCACTTGTTTCTGGTGTACCATGAGCAACTTGTCCAACTTGTCATTCATATCTTTGAATTCTTTTCTGCTCACTAGATCTAAATCCATGACACCTCTCACAGTTCTGTCAAAGTCTTCTTCATATTGTTCAACGGATTGGAAAAGGTTCTCCACTAATTCCCAGCCCTCATCAACATCTTCTTTTAGGAAGTTGCCATTGCTGGCTGTATCCAACATTATGCGGATCTTGGGCAGAACACCACGGTAAAGATTGCTCAACAATGATAGAGTGCTGAAGCCATGGTGAGGACACTGTGTTTGGTATGTTTTGTACCTCTCCCATTGTTCAGAATTGTTCTGCACAAAATTGGAAATTTCATTGCGGAGCTTTGCTGTCCTGGAGGTAGAGAAAACTTGGCAAGAAATGAAGTTTTGCAATCATCCCATGAGGTGATACAGGCCTGGGGTAGATGTTTTTCGCAGATATGTGCTTTGTCCCCAAGAGAGAAAGGGAACAACCTCAGCTTAAAGGCATCCTCATTGACTCCATTGATCTTTGTTAGGTTTGCAGAGCCTCTCAAACTCGTCCAAATGATCAAGAGGATCTTCCATTGGCAGGATATGAAACTTGTGGTTTTGGATCATGGAGATGAGGCTGCTCTTGATCTCAAAATTGTTGTTCTGAATTGCAGGAGGAACTAAACCATGTCGCTAAGTGAGTGCTAGGTGCATCCCCAGTACCAATTGTTCGGGGCCTCGTTGCAGGAGATTCTTGATCCTGAAGTGCTCTAGTGTGTGATCCTTCAGGGGGAAAAGTCATTACTGCGGAGTGTTTGTGTTCATTATGGTGCTTGTTTTTTGGCTCTTTTGACCCGCGTGGAAGTCTGTTGATATTGTCGAGAAGAGGGAGAAGATTCTGGCTGCCTTAAGAGCGTGTCTGCATACGACGGTGAGTTCAACTCGAGTTGTAAGTTTACCCTGAAACAGAATGGCAAAGGTAAACCATAGTTTACAATGAACGGAAAAAGGAACTTGATCTGAGAAAGTCTAAAATCCTAAATGTAGCTAACAAACAACCAGTTTGCAATGATGCCAATTTGATAACATGATTTTACCCTTATTTATCAAATCCTATTACACTAAGATATCGATGTAGTATAATAAGTGTCAATCCAAGTGGGAGTGTAACTAGCAATCAGAATGTGAGAGACTACTCTAATTCAAGCCAAATCAATTCAATGGTTTTGTTATTCATCCACCTAAACAAGCAATTAAAACAGTAGGAAACGAAAATATAAAGTAACTAAGTAAAACAGGAACCTATTTCTAAAAATTTAAAGCAGCGGAGTAAAGCGTAGTGAAAAAAAGCATCAAAGCAAAGTGCTGTGAAAACAAAGCAGCAGAATAAAGTGCAGTGAAAACAGAAAATCAAGTGGTGCAAAGAACTAAACAACAGATGAGAAAGAGGGGTTCACGAAGGGTGGAGATCATGGACCAGCAGTTCACTTAAATCTACTAAGTTGCTTAACAAAACTTAATCAGAGCGGATTTTTAGGTGGTAAGTTTGTAGCTAATGAATCCACTCTTGTGGTAAACAATCTTAGAGAAGTTATCACAGACCTTATCATCATAAGCGTTTAATAACCTAACTGGCATGAAGCAATCAACTTACTCAAGCCTAAAAAACTCCTTAGACAATCAATCTCTTGAGCTAAGAGTGTAAATTCTTGAGATGGTTGGATCAGACAATTCAATATATCTTTTAGGTACTAAATGTCTAAGAACATATTCAGATTGATCAAATAGAAACAAGCATTAACAACACCAAAACAAAAGAGATCTAAACTAATCTACTCTTAAGCGACTTAGAAGACTTAAGATCCATGCTATTCTAATCCATTCCTCCAAGAACCCTAAGTAATCTACTCATAAACCATGGGTAAAACAATCGAAGCAAAAATTAAAGTGAGTGTCATGGTAAATAAATTGAGAACGAAAATTTGAATCAAAAGAAACTGAAATTGCATTCAAAGATCATAAAATGAAAGTAGAATTACAACAGCGAAAAGCTCAAAAGATTTCTTGTAGAAGCGGTAAAAAACTTAGATTCTGTTTATGTTACACCTAAGGGATTTATATACTCGTCCAGATAAAAACCTAAAAATTCTAAAGTACGAAATCTCGTAAAATAGTTGATCCGACCACATGGGCCGAGTAGGGTGATTGGACTGTCAAAAGTGGAGTTGACTCGGTCCATCGACTACAGTGAATCTATGACTCGATCTAGTCCAATACGCCTTCTTAGGTCTGTTGTGATACGAGGCTTGTGATGACCCGATTAGCTGACACTAGCACGCCGTCTGGGTCCTGCTGAGTTGCCGTCTGAGTCTTGTTGATTTTCTGACCGAGTCCTACTGAGTTGTCGTTTGAGTCTTATTGATTGGCCAACCGAGTTTTGGTTATCCTTTTACACTCCTAGTCCAAACTTTTTCCTGAAAATAACTCTGAATGCAAAGTGTATGCATGCAAATGTAACCTATGTGGCTCGACTAGAGGCTCTAGGCCGATGGCAGACTCGACCACGGACACGAGTGTGGAGTGGATATGACCACGGGTGTGAGTATGGAGTGGAATCGAGTGGTGGAGTAGAGTGGAGTGGAGTGGAGTGGTGGGGTTGTGTGGTAGAGTCGAGTTGTTGTCTGAGTGGTGGCGATAGCTCGAGTGGCGGCGGCAGCTCGAGTGGCAGCGGTGGCTCGAGTGGCGGCGGCAGACTCGACCTGTTGCTCTCCTAGCTGTTTCCTTTGTTCCTTTCTTTCATTACATTCCGGTACATAGCCTCACGTCCAATAATGCATCCAAAACGCTCCAAAAAGGCTCCAAAGTACCTAATGTTGCTTCATATGCAACATATATGCAATTCTATGTAATGTATGCAATATGATTGATGTAGTCATGTTTTTATCCTAAGCAATCTACTGAAAGTGCACAGCAATGAAGTAGTATTACTATAGGGATCGAATCCTAAAGGAACCAAGTATTGCACTTTTGATCATCAATTTTATTTCTCAAGCTATACTAGTCAAAATCAAGAGACAAACAAGCAACTTTAAACGATGTAAAACTTATTAATAAAAGCACCACACATAGTGTATTCATTGGGAAGTAGAATTCTAACTAGGGAAACTGTTCAGAGTATTACTTAGGTTCAATTCTCGACTTGAACATAAAGGTATAACGAATCTACTCTCGTAGTACTCGAGACTCTACTCGACAATTTAGAGGTCCTAACTATCGTTGGTTCTAAATCACGAATAGGCATTAAACAAGTGGGTTCAACTATCCACAATCAAACTAAACATCAGCTATCGCGGTTAAGGATTGATTGCTTATCTAACCTAGTTCAAATTCTTAGCAAGCTGTTGGAGAGATAACAACCTAAATTCATAGATTAGTTGATCATGTTATTCTAAGCATTAAGCACAAGATTAGATGGAGAAAACTCTTATTAAATTCGACTTTATTTGTCCCTAATCATTGATTCCTAATTCCCTAGAAACCCTAAACCTGTTTGGTGAACTACTAAGACACAATCAGAATAAAAACAAGACATAATGGAAATAAACTTGAATTGCATAAAAATATGAAATAGAGGGTTAGAGATTATTCTCAATGTTGAATTCTCTCTCTCTTTCTCTGGCTTACAAAATAACTCAAAGGTTCTCTCTGAATAATGGTCGATGTCCCCAAAAGAAATAGAAAACAGAAGTATTTATATGTCCTATGATTTAGGTGCAAAAAGGATTATTTAGGTATGCTTCATAGCTCATTGATAGATTGATCATGTAGTTGATCGATCAGTCTTGGACTTGTGTGATTGATCTTCAACACGTCAGGTCGATTGTGAGGTCAAGCGATGTTCTGGCAAGAAGGCTTAATCGATCGCTCAAGATGATGATCGGTTGATCATAGGCGTGAAACTTCATGTAATGCTCCAAAACTGTCTAAATGAGACTCTAATGCCAATGATCCAAGTTCCTACGTTTTCTCCTAAAAAGTGATACAAAATACAGACAAAAAGTCTAAAAGTAGGCATCTCAACGACCTCAATACTAGTAAAAATAGAGGTATATCAATGAACCTAGAAGGACTCTAAAGTGGTACAAATTTTATGAATATGAATGCAAAATGTGATAAACAATACCTCTAAAATATGCTAAAATGCAGACATATCAAATACCCGGGAAAGTGTCTACGTGAAAACAACATTACAACTATAGAAAATTTATTCTGTTTCATGTCTTAAAGCCCCCATGCCTTTTTCCCACATGGATAGCCTACAAATAAACACTTTCGACTCCTTTCTCCAAATGTATCCTTATTAAGAGCCCGTCTATGTGCATATTAAAGATAGCAAAAAACACAAAGAAAATCATACGCATGAGGTTTGCCATGAAGTACCGCATAAGCAGTCTTACCATCAAACAATGAAGTTCGGGTGTAGTTAATTAAGTAAGACAAGGTAAGCACACTCTCACCTCAAAAACAAACTAGAATACCAGATTAGAATATACAAGAACATGCCACAATCAGTATATGCCTATGTTTACGCTCCACACAACCAATTTGTTGTTGGTATCAACAGAGGAAGTTTGGTGAAGAATCTCGAGATTCTGAAGAAAAAAGGAGAGAACAAGCAACTTGGAACCATCATTTGTTCTTAAAGCTTTACCAGATTTGCCATATTGTCTTTCACTCATAGAGTAAAAATTCTTTATCAGTTTTGCAACTTCTTATTTTTCTAGCATCAAAAACACCCATACTGCACGGGAATAATCATCAAAACTGTGAGAAAATAAGCTGCACCACAAGTAGAAAGAGTTCGATATGGACCCCAGACATAATAGTGAATTAACTCAAAAGGCGCAAATGCTTTATTTGAACTTTCAAAAACATGCTACGAGTTTGTTGTGCTCAAAAAGAAATGTCACAACAGTCTTGTGTAGACAAATCGACAGCAAATTTGTTAACCAAATTCAAAGAGTTCAACACTTGAAGACAGATGACCCAGCTCCCTTTGCCACAATGCATCCAGTGAAGACTTCATAGTTGATTGATTGGCATGTCCAACAGTCAGACCCATGAAGTAGTAAACCCCATCTCTCTCTTCACCTACTCCAATCAGGGTCCTCGTAAAACAATCCTGCAAGAAACATAGTAAATCAATAAAAAGCGCAATCCCACGAGTCTGTTTGAGTAATTTGGCCACAAAAATCAACGTGGAATTGAAATCAGGGACATAAAGCGCATTCGATAGTAAATAAGTATCTCTTAATGAAATAGTGCCACAATATTTCACGCGAGAGTATCTGCCATTCGGAAAAGTGACAGAAGAATACCCAACGAAAACAACATCACTGAGAAGAGATTTGGTTCCAGTCATGTGGTGACTTGTACCTGTATCAAGAATAATGTCGATTGCCATTGGTTTACCAGATATACATTACATGGTTAAATTGGAATGTTGGCCTTAGAGAAGATTAATAAGTTGAGCAACTTGGTCAGAAGTGGGCAGTGAAGTCGGATTTAAGGAAGCTGTTGATGGTACACGAGTAGCGTTTATTGTGCCTCGACCCTGTGTGGTATTCGTTTGCCCTCCTCTGCCACATGTTGAAGTATAATTGTGAGAGTTTTGTTGATGTTGTTCAAGATACCAGTCAGAGAATCCGTGAAGCAGAAAACACTCAACAATGTTGTGACCTTTATGGTTACACTGGGTACAAAACCTAGGAGAATCAAGATTGAGAGAAGAAGAAACTGCAGTAACAATTGGTGTAGAACCATCTATAGTGACAGAAGATCGAACAATATCAGTTGAGTGATCAGTAGAACGTACGGTTAAGAGATGATGTTCATCATTAACCACATGAGAGTATACCGCATTGAGATTGGGCAAATGATCTTCAATAATGATTTAGGATCGAATAGAACCAAACCATGAATCTTCAAGTCAAAAGAGAAACTTATGAACACGAGCATCTTCCCATTCTTTGTCAATGTCCGCGGCAGCTTCACAGGTACAAGCGTGTGATATTTTGAGATCATGAAGCTCTTTCCACAACTTGGTAAGACGGCGAAAGTACTCCAATACAGACTGAGCACTCTGTTTACAATTTGTGATGTTATTCACTACAAGATGTCAACTAACACCACTCTTGACATAGAACTGTTGAGCAATAGCTTCCCATAACTTAGAGGCATCTGGAACATGATAGATGGTAGAACAAAGGTGGGGTCAATAGATGTATGAATCCAGCCCACAATCATCGAATTTGCTGCAGTCCACAGAGAAAGGTTGGGTTCATGCGATGGCTTTGGAAATGAACCATTGATGAAGCCAATCTTTTGATTGGCTTGGAGAGAATTAGTATGCTTTGTGGCCCACTAAGTGTAGTTATCACCATGAAAAACAACTGAAGTTATGAGACATCCATGATTATCATAAGGGTAAATAATATATGGAGAAACAGTAGTAGAAGACGTTATTGTAGAGTCCTGAGACATGGCTTGAGCTAAAAGGTAGAAAATGTGAGTTTGGAAGAAGAAAAAGAAAAAGAATAAAGCGGCATAATATTTTTATTTAGGATTTTGCTCTGATACCATGTAACGTTTTGGGAAAAGATGTCTATTGTTTATAATGTTTACATATTTATAAAGAATTACAAAGACCTAAGACCCAAGATATACAATATAAAGAATATCCCTAAAGAATAGGAAAGTTAGTATATATCCTTATCTCAGTATTTCTCTTTGCTTTTTTTTGATAACTAATATTACAAGGAAAAGATAATTTAAAATTTCAAATAATGTTTATGTGGAGCTAAACATTTTTGGTATTCAAAAGAGACGATGTTTAGCCACTAATGAGAAAAACTTGTGTCGCTATAATTTGTGTTGGTGTCTCTTAATTCCAATTAAGAGTTTACAATGTTGTTTATACAAAAACAAGCAATACAAAAAGTGTTTTTGTCTAATGTTGACTAGACTTAATCAATGAGATTTTGTCAACATGGTGGTGCTTTTATAGACGATCAAAACTGTTGTTACAAGGGGTTTTGCTTATAAAAGGAAGCCAATGAAATTCGAGTAAGTATTAGAGTTGTTTCTTCAGTATACACACAAGGGTAATTCTAAGAGAAACAAAAGTTTATAAAAAGGGGTTGGTGAGTGATTATGAAAATCATTATCTCTTGTTTTGCAGTTGTAATTCTTGTTCACGTTTTAGTGCATTCCGAGACGAGGTCTCGACAAAATGTAGGCAATATCAACACTTAATATTGTTGAACTCGTAAATCTCTTTGTTTTATGCAATCTTCTACAACATTTTCCTCTGTGAAATTCTAATAAGTCTCAACATCATCAACACTCTCATATCTTACCAACTAATCTATCAAACTCTAGTTGGTTTGCCTAACAGTGTCTGGTATCAGAGCTCTACGGTTACAAATGAGTAACTCTATAAGAAGTTCTCAGGTAGAAGCTCATGTCTTCCACTTGGAGAGAGGTTGAGAATTTGGTGGAAGAGGTGACTACACTATATGGAAGGAGGACCTGATTGCTCACTTAGAGATACTCAACTTGAGGGGTGCTCTAACTGATGGAGAGTCATCAAAGAGAAGTATGCAGATATTGCAGAAGCTAGGGAGAAAAAAAAGTAATCGAAGACAAGAGAAAGAAGGCGAGGAGCACTATCATTCTAAGGGTTTCAGATCATGTACTAAGGAAGATCATCAAGGAGAAGATAGCAGCATATATGTTGAAAGCTTTGGAAAATCTCTACATGTTTAAAGCTCTTTCCAATCGAATCTACTTGAAGTAGAAGCTCTACAACTACAAATATCTGAAAGCCAATATATTAAAGCAATTGTTGGTTATTTCTTAAGAATAATAGCCGAATCGGAGAACACCAAAGTCATGTATTTGATGAAGATCAAGCTATACTGCTTCTGATGTCATTGCCAAGACAGTTTGATCAAATAAGAGAAACACTAAGATATGGAAATGGTATAACTATACTAACACTAGATAAAGTTATTGCTGTTGTCTATGAAAGGAGTTGGAGTTTGAGTCAAACAAGAGAACAAACAAGGTTTAGACTAAAGGACTTTATGCTAAAGAAAACACTAAATCAAGAGGTAGTAGCGAACAAAGGGAAAATATAAACAAAGACAATAAAGCAAGATCCAAATCAAAGAGTAAATGAGGATCTATGGAGAAGATAGACACTTCAAAAGAAATTGTCTAGAGAAGAGCAAGGTTGGTGATCAAGCAAGAAGCAGCAAAATTGAACCATCTGCAGCTAGGGGAAGTTTGGTTGAAGCTTCAGGTCACTATGTCTTTGAAGCACCTTACACAACTGGTGTGATCTCGGAAATTAGTGGATTATGAATACTAGTTGCACAAATCACATGACGTAAATGTGTGAGTCGTTCGATGAAATTGATGAAAATGTATGAGGATCAGTCAGAATGGGCAGTAAAATTTTGTAAAAGGTGAAAGGAGTTGACACAGTGATAATTAAGAATGATGATAGGTTGACTATGGTTGTCAAGGATGTGAGATACGTTCTTGAAATAGGCATAAATCTTCTATCACTTGGAACCTTTGAGGAAGCTGGGCACACGTTTGGATCAAAAAATGGTGTGCTAAAGGTTACAACAAGCAGTCAAATGCTACTTCATGGGAAGATTCAAGAGGATCTATATCTTTTGCAGTTCAACATAGAAGATTACCCAGCTCTCACAGTTGAAAAGAAGGGTGATGACACGATGTTGTGGCATCAAAGACTCGGCCACATGAGTCGAAAGAACATGAGGCTACTCGTGAACAAAGCACATTGATAAAAATAAGATTTCAACCTTTAAACCTGTGAGAATTGCATCTACAAGAAAGCAAGAAAAAAACCTTTCGATTTCTCTACTTATAATTCTAAAGATAAACTGATTTATGGGGAGCACCATCAGTAACTCTATCTTTAGGTAGATGTCAATGTTTTATATTGTTCATAAATGATTACTCTAGGAAAATATGAATTTATTTCATGAGATAGAAGGATGAAATCTTTGATAAATTTGTTGAATTGTGATATATACTATAACTACCACTTTCCATGCATATTTTACATCATTTAGGTCCCATATTCATCCACTTTAGTGTAGTTGTCATTCATTTGCATTCTTAGAGTCTAGGATTAGAAGTTTGCATATTTTGCTTCTTTTGAGTCTTTTTGTAGGTGATTGGAACCTTGGTGAGTGGAATGAGGATAAAGCCTTGATGCATGGAGGAATATAGATGGCAAGGAATGGTGGAGCAAGAAAGAGGAAGACCAAGGAATAAAGGAGGAAAAAAGGTGGAAAGCGGAAAGGAAGGAAGGACCGAGGATCGGTCGATCTATGTCAGGTTACGGCTGATCCGGGATGAGCATCATCCGATTCGACTAAGACAGACTAATCCAATATGGGCTGCGGCTGATCGCATCGAGTCGCAGCCAAAGCCAAAGAACCCGGCCAGATCACCAGATTTCACCGGCCGAGCCGGATGAGGCTTTGACTGAACTGGTCCAATGAGTACATGTGATGCGGCTGCAACCTATCCATCACCAGCCGATGCCACCATGGTTTTGGCTGATCCCGTACATAGAACCACTTATTTTTTATTTTTTTATATTTTGGATATGACCAGTTTATCCCAGGTCGACCTAGCACATTTAAGGGTTTATTTCTAACACTATTGAAAGGACCCCTTATCCAAGCCACCAACTTATTTTCTTTAACTCTTTTGGCAACTTTTCAAATTTTTATCCTTTGGTTATTCTGTTAAAGATTTAGAGAAGACTTTGAAGGTTTTCTATGGATCAATGAACATCTTCTGTTTCTCTTCATATGAATAGTTTCTTCTTATCCTCTTATCCTCGTATCTTTATGACTTCAATCATGCTTATCTATTTCTTTGAGTTGTGTTTGAACATGAGTGAGTAGTCACTTAATGGATTGAAGATTAGATTTGATGATGATTCTTGTTGTTATGGTTGCTAGATCTATAGAACCCCCCACTCAAGGTGTGCTTAATGCTAGGTTTACTCTGATCAGCTAGTAATCTTAATGGTAGAGATTCCATCGCCTGAGAGGTGCTTGATGGAATGCCGGAAATACTATTTTATTAGATTTTCCTTCCCTAGCTAGCTAGAACTAAGTGTTAGGGTGGAGAATTGTCTTAGTGAACTAGATTTCAATGCTTGTTAAGCTTTAGGTCGACAAATGAGAGTTTAGTTTTCTATTTCTTGCAAAGGGGTTGATGCCACAAGAGTAGATTAGCCTAGATCTAATGAGGTTCATGCCCTAGAATGGTGCTTGTCTAAGGAACCTTTATTTGCTTGAATATGTTGTCGTCCCTTGGATCAGATTGCCTAACCCTAGATTCAATACTTTTATCGATTGAATCTTGTTTTTTTCTTGCTTTATTTTCATTTAAGTTGTTAGTCTTTTATTTTCATCAACAACCATACCTATCTGCTCTACCTTGAGTTGATTCCTTGTAATCTGACCATGTTTGTTCTAAAATCCTTATGGATTCAAACCTCAAGTGCAACCAACCACTAGTTGTTCGTATTTGTTATATTTATTAGATTGTGTGCAAAAGCGAGCGATCAAATGGTTAACCTTGGTCAAAAATCAAAGTGAAAGAAAGCTGAAGGTGCTTGAGACAGACAACGAATTAGAGTTTTGTAACAACCAGTTAACCATGTTTAGTGAAACATGAGGGAATTAACGGCACAAAACATGCGCTTACACACCACAATATATAGAATGGTGTTGCTGAAAGGATGAACCAGACCATACTGGAGAAAGTGAGGCAACACATAAGGTTGTTGTGCTCATAAGCAAAACACCTTTAGCAGCTATTGAGTTCGAAATTCTAGATAAGAGATGGAATGGCAAAGCACCAGGTTACAACTACCTGAGGAAATTTGGGTGTGTTACATATGGTCACACAAGTTATGGTAAGCTGAATCCAAGGGCCAAGAAAGAGTCTTCATTGGGTATCAAGATAAGGTGAAAGGATACAAACTGTGGCTAATTGAAGAGAAAAGATGCGTCATCAGTTGAAACAAAATCATCTAAGAAATCAGGTCTATAAAGACTTGATAAAGGACAAAGGAAGCTTAGAAATTGAGGAAGATGAGTTGACAAAGTCTTTTCTGGACTTGGAAATCGGAGATGAGGGAGCTTTAAGCTTGGGTGGAGATCTGACACCAGCATCACCTACGGGTGTAAAAGAGCAACATTTTACTCTGAAACTGAAGTAGAAGAAGAGCAGATTAGTGATCACAATACACCACCAAGCTATCACTTGGTTAAGGGTAAAATGAGAACAGAAGTCAAAGCTATGAGAAGGTATAATTATTAAGATTCCAATGTTGAAGCTCTGTATACATCATGAGATGAATAAACTATGAAACCTGCAGATTACGGAGAAGCAAAGTTAAATTCCAATTGGTTGAAGTGGAAACAAGCAATGGATGAAGAAATGAAGTCACAAGTGAAGACTCAAACATGTATTTCAATTGTCAGACATCAGAATGATAAGGTGATTGGCAGTAGATAGGTTTACAAGCATAAGCAAGGTATCCCATGTGTAAAAATTTCAAGATTCAAGGCCAGACTTATGGCTAAGGGTTGCTCAGAGAGAAGGGATAGGTAATCACGAGATCTTTTCCCATGTGGTAAAGCATGTATCAACCATGATACTACTTTCGAATGTGGTTTAAGAGGATTTGGAGCTTGAACAACTTGATGTGAAGACAATTTTTCTTCACAGTGATCTAGAAGAATTGATCTACATGCATCCACCGGAAGGGTATGAAGATATATTCAAGCAAAGTCAAGTTTATCTACTTAAGAAGTCCCTTTCTGGACTGAAGCAGTCTCCAAAATTGTGGAACAAAAAGTTTGACAATTACATGTCTGAAACTGGTTTTATAAGAAGCCAATACAACAATTGTGCATACATGAGAACAGAAGCAAATGACTCAGTTATGTACTTGCTCATTTATGTAGATGATATGCTGGTAGCAACAAAGACGCCATCAAAAGGCTGAAGAATGAGCTGAGTGTGAGATTTGATATGAAAGATCTTGGTAAATCAAGGAAGATACTTGGTTGGAGGTAATCAGAAATAGAGAAGAAAGATTGTTGTGGTTTTCTCAAGAGGAGTACATGTACTAGGTGTTGAGGACTTTTGAGATGCATGAAGCAATAAGTGTCACAACACCACTTGGAGCACACTTCAGGATGAAGAAAACATCTGAGGCATAGCTGGTAAGAGATCATGATCACATGAGATCTGATCCATATGCAAACGCTGTAGGGAGCATTATGTATGCAATGCTCAGGATCCTACCAGATTTTGTTTATCTTGTTGGTGTTATCAGTTGATTTATGAGCCAACCAAGCAAAGAAAACTTGGTTGCAATTAAGTTGGTTATGCGATATATCAGAAACACACTAGATGTCAAGTTGTGCTACAAGAAAAAATCTAGATTTTAATGTTGTAGAATTCTTTGATGCTGATTTTGCTGCATATTTGAACAAGAAGTGGTCAACCACGGGCCTGATGTTCACTCTTAAAGGAAACACAATTAGCTGGAAGTCATGATTTCAAAGAGTTGTTGATTTTTCAACCACATAAAGCGAATATATGTCTTTAACTGAAGTTGTTTTAGAGGAGTTTAGCTATGGGAATAACAGAATAGAGATTCATTGTGATTCTCAAAGTGTCATAACTCTATCAAAGAACAATATGCATCAGAAAGGACGAAACACATTGATGTTAGGCTACACTTCATAAGAGATGCTATCGCCAAAGGAGATGTTGAAGTGGAGAGGATTTTCACTAAAACTAATCCAGCTGATATCGTCACCAAGATATTGGTAGTTGGCAAGTTCCAAGCAACTCTGAACTTGTTACGAGTTATGGCTAACAACTTTTTTTTGTCAAACAACAACTTATCTTAACTAATACCTTATATTCAGGGAATATCATACAAAAGATATTCTTAATCGATATCTATTTTAAAGTTTTTCTCCTAATCCAAATAGAAAAACTATTAAAAGAAATCTATATAAGCGTATCCCAGAACAATTATCATAACACCAACAATGCTAACTCTTTCTTTTCTCCCAATGATTTTAACACCCTTTTTTTCCTTGATTTTAAATTCTCTTAATCATGTCATTCTCATAAATTTCTTCGTTGAGATCCGGCAAAGAAAATTGGACAATCAAAGTTAAAATTCTAAAGCTATGGAATGTATACACTAAATAATATGATCAAACTATTGATATAGTTCTTTGTGATTTTAATGTATTTTACTAATAAATTATTTATTTGCATATTTTTTTTGTTATGATTAGGAATATTATCTAATGTCTATATATAATATAACCCTAGTGTTAACATATTCATATATTTTATAATAATAAAATAATTTTTGTCTCTTGATAAGATTTAATAAAATTCTTTAACTAACTATTATTTTTATTATCTTTATCTACATAATATCATTAGTTTCATTTAATTTAAAAATATAAAGTTTTGTTTTAACTTATATATATATATATATATATAACAATTAAATATAATAATAATCTACCATATAAAAAACAAAAGCTATTTTATCACATAAACTTTTTTTTGGTAAAGTATATTATGACATAAATTATAGACAAGTTTACATAGGAATATTTTTATAAGAGGTTAGTATTAGCTTTAACCTTTACATTTAATATTCAATTATGATATTTGAAATGAATATAAAATCTTATAATAACTAATTTATAATATTATGATATAATCAATATTTATTTTAAAATTTTACTCTTAATCCGAATAGGAAAATTATATCAAATGACTTCTATTTAAGACATATCCCATAACTTTTCTCATAACACCAACGATTCTAAGTCTTTCTTTTCTCTCAATTTTTCTGCTTTTACAATTCGGTCTTCTTTTTTGCTCGATTTTTTTGTCTTTATTCATGTCTTTCTTTGGTCTTTCTTTGATATTTCTTCATTATAACCATGCAAAGAAAACTGGAGAATCAAAGTTAAGATTTTAAAGGTAAGGAAGGTATACATTATAGACATTATATATATGTCTCTGTTTAATTTGTGAATTAATAAGTTACTTAGATATAATCTATAATTATAAGAGATATTATTAGTTACTTTTAAACTCTTATATACGAAAAGTAAAAACATAATATGAATATATATTGTCTTAATTCGTGTCTTATGCATCTTTAATATCTTATTGTGAAAAGAATTTCCAGTTAATAAACAATAAATTTATATGAATTATTGAAAATTTAATATTAATTTAAATATAAACCTATACTATATATAAAATTGAAGAATTTAATATCAGTGATAGTTGTTTATTAATATTTTAAGGTTTGTTTATAGGTTTATATTCAAAATCAATATTATCACAGATATACTAACCTTATATTCAATATACAAATTATCACATTGTTTAGGTTTGTTTATAGGTTAGTCTTAGAATTAATCAAGTTGATATGTTTTTTCACAAGAAACCTAAATAAATATCACATATATATACTCAATATTTATAAAGAGATCCCATTTATAAATAGATTCATAAGAAAATCATACTTGTTTATGTTTGTTTATAACTAGGTTTATATTTAAATTCAATATTATCAGATTTTGAGATATGTATATTAAATTCTCCATAACCTGGAAATATCAACATATATACTTTAATTAATTGATCAACAACTTCCGTATATACTTTAAAATAAATTCAATCTTAGAAAACAATCTTCCATAATATTATAAATGAAATTTAAAAACGAAACATGATATGTTTCATAATAACATAAAAATACATAATTTAATATATATCGTACATGTACGCGACTATTTGGATTAATGCGGCTCAAAAAATACATGTATATATATATATATATATATATTTCTGTTAATATTAATAACAAGCTATATATTTTTCTGTTAATCAACACAAATAATGTTCTATATAAATCAACCCTATAATTATCCCTTAAAAATAATTTGATGAGTAAAATAACTTCTGATAATCTACTACATTCTAAATAAATTTAAAATAACATATTTAAAACAATATGAACACAATATGAACACAAAAATCAAAATTGAAATGTAGATGGGTCAAAAAACATTATATACAAAAATTACAATATGTCAAAACTAAAATAAGTACAACTCAATATATATTTTGTGTACAACATAGATAATAATCTATTATATTACAATTATGAATTTGCATATACAAATTATATTATGACATATACAAATTATATTATGACATATACAATTATATTATGAGAGACAAACAAATATACATATAATTCGTACAAAAAAATATCTCATAAAGTTACATATAAGTATAAATAACTACAAATGTATAACTGTTTTTTACTAAACTTATTCCATGCATAGTACCGGACATAATTTAGTTTGGTTGATAATTATAGGTGTCTGTTTTGGATATTCTGAACAAGCATTTATTTAGAGTTTTGTGGAGCTAAACATTTGTTGGATTCAAAAGAGAGGATATTTAGCAGCTAATGAGAAACATGTGTGTCTGTAATGATATTGTGTTGGTGTCTCTTAATCTCAGCTAAGAGTTAAATTTGTTGTTTATATAAAAGAAAACAATACAAAATGTGCTTTTGTTTAATGTTGATTATACATAGCTAAGGAGACTTTGTCAATGTGATGGTGCTTCTAAAGACAACCAAAGACAGTTGCTACAAGAGGTTTTGCTTATAAAAAGAAGCCAATGGAAAATGGAGAGGATAACACTAAATAGATAGTGAAATTCGAGCAAGTGTTTGAGTTACTTCTTTAGTATAAACACAAAGGTACTTCTAAGAGAAAACAAAGTTTATAAAAAGGGTTGGTGAATGATTGTGAGGATCATTATCTCTTATAACTCAGTTGTAATTTTTGTTTGTGTTCGGGTGGATTCCAAGACAAGGTCTTGGCAAGACATTGGAAATATCAACACTTGATATTGCTAAACTCGTTAATTCTCTCTGCGCTCTTACTTTTTGCAAGTTTTCATTTCCTCTTTGAATTTCTAACAAGTCTCAACATCATCAACACTCTGTTATCTTACCAACTAATGTATCAATTTCTAGTAGGTTTGCCTAACAGTCTACATACTATCATATTGACTATATAATAATATTCACAACAATTTGTACTCCCCCCATTTTATATTAAATGATTTTTTAGAGAAAAGTTTTTGTATCAAATTATTTGATGTTTTCAATTTTCAATGTAAAATTGATTATTGTTTTAATCTATTTTGACTATTTATATTCTCTAAATTAATCTCTAACTAGGATTTAATCCATACTATAGCACGGATTTGATTCTTTTAAATCAAATTATATCAATAACTTTCTATACACATTTAATTATGTATAATGATTATTCATTTGTTCGTTTACATATTTGAGTATATTTTTTACTCGACAATGGATGATTTGTAAATTTAATGATCATGATTTCAAAGTAGACCAAATAATAAATTTCTAAAATTAAAATTAACATTTCGAATCTTGACCATAGACTAATTTTATCTTATGTATTTTTTTAACATTATACAATCATAGCATTTATTGTGAATGTTTTTGTTTTTGATTTTTTTATTTAGTGAGATCATATGTAAATAACACATCAACTAATTTCATAAAATCAAATGTACCTCCACTTAAATACATAGAGTTTACTAGGATTCATTTGAAAAAAATATTTGAAGTACTCATATTTGATTTACGAAAAATATGAAATTTTGAAAAAAAAATTGGATATAGCAAGTTTATCCCTAGGCATAAAACCCGATAATTTGAAACCCAAAACAAAATCAAATCGAATTATAGAAACTGAACCCCTACAAAATATCCAAATGAGTCATAAATTTATGTACCCAAAAACCGAGTCCAAATCCAAATAAGAACCAAATCAAGAACCGAATGGGCATATGCTATATTTTTATTAAAATTTATCTTTTTAGAGTTTTTGGATTATTATTAATTTTTTATATTGAGTTTTTATATAGAAATACGAAAATTCAAACTCAATCTATACTAACCAAATCATATCTGAAAAAAAAACCGAATTTGTCTTAAATAAAGAGTAAAAAATGAATCAGAGAAACCAAACCCAAAAAAAATACCAGAATAGGTTTTAAGTTTATGTACTAGAATTAACTATCCAAACCCAAATCGAAACCGAATCAATAATTGAATTTTTACCGATATATATTTTTATTAAATTTTAATTTTCTTAGAGTTTTTTTTACCAAATCTTTGTTAGTTTTGAATTTAATATAGAACTTTATAGCAGCACTCACCTTATAAACCTATGTTTAAGGAAAATTATGAATCATATGTTACTTGTATCCAATAGTTTAAAAGATTTCTAAAATAGAAGTGTCTCCTACTTTAATATATAAGATTGGTTGAAAAAATAATATCTTCTTTAGTAAACTTTAGTCATATTTGGGTACTTACAATGAGGATGTTGAATCCATTATTCAATAAATGAATCTCTTTAATGGATATATTAATAAATGAAAAGTTTATGTGGCAATTTGGGGTGCTGATTTCATTCAACAGTGTTTAGGTGGCAATTTGGGGTGCTGATTTCATTCAACACTGTTGAATGAAATAAGAAAATGATAAAAAGAAGTTGTCGGCCAAAAGGAAAGGAGAAAGATGGGTGGCTTTAAGCGACATGAATACTAGATTTTCCATACCTCTATTGTTATTTAAGAAGACATAATCCGATAGAGACTTTGAGGAATGAAGACGGTTGTTGGGTTGAGGATCCAGTGTAGTTAGAACAATTGGCTCTAGATTTGTATAATGAGTTGTACTCTATGTCTGATGTGATGCAGTGGTAGAACTGCTTACAAGTTCAAGTTTTGCAGCCTTGTGGCACAATGATATTTTGATTTTGAATCAACCCTTACTACTGTAGATATTGAATCGGCTATTCGTACTATGGGTAAATTTAAAGTCATTAGTCCAGATGGGTTTCAACCTGTTTTCTATCAGGAATGTTGGGAAGTGGTAAGTCAATCAATTATTAATTTTGCACTTCTTTTTTTGAGAATGGAGTCTTGTCGGCTAGTACCAATGATGTTCTCTTGGTGTTGATTAGTAAAGTTTAATAACCCAAAGCTATCAAGCAGTTTTGGCCTATTAGTCTCTGTAATGTTCATTTTAAGATAATTACTAAGGCTATTGTGTCTCACATGAAGAAGTTTATGCCAAAGTTGATTAGTCCAGCGCATGCTAGTTTTATTCTGGGACATCTGAGTGTGGATCATATCATAGTTGTACATGAAGCAGTATATTCCATGTGATGTAAAAAAGGGCATAAAGGTTGTATGCTTTTGAAATTAGACCTTAAGAAAGCATATGATCGTGTCATATGAGATTTTCTAGAGGATAATATACGTGTAGTGGATTTCCTCACCCACTGGATTCGTTGGATTATGAGTTATGTGTCATGCCCTTTTATGCGTTTGCTTTGGAATGGTGAGAAAAAAGGCTTTCACACCATCTTGTGGTCTCAGGGAGATCCACTTTTACCTTATCTCTTTGTTCTTTGCATTGAACGTCTATGTCAACTCATTGAGATGCTGATTCTGGGGAAGAAGTGGAAACCGATCCAGTTTATCGCAAGGGGCTCCACCTCTATCTCATATTTGTTTTGCTGATGACTTGATCTTGTTTGCCAAGGCTTCAGTGCAACAAATTCTGATTATTAAGGGAGTCTTGGAGATGTTTTGTGTAGCTTTTGGTCAGAAAGTGAGTTTGGAAAAGTTGAAAATTTTCTTCTCCTCCAATGTTCATCGGGATTTAGCTAATTTAATTAGCTAGGAGAGTGGCAATCAAGTTACTCATGAGTTAGGAAAATACCTTGGCATGCTTATGCTTCAAACTTCAATAAATAAGGACACCTTTAATGAGGTACTTATTAAGGCTTCAGCTAGATTGGCAGGGTAGAACAGTCACTGCCTAATCATGGCGGGTCGTATCACCCTTACTAAATTGATACTCACATCGCTTCTAGTCCATGTAATGAGTGCGATTTTTCTTCCTAAGTCGACACTTCTAGGGCTTGACAAGACTGCTCGCTCCTTTTTATGGGAAAGTAGTGTGGAGCATAGAAAACATCACCTTGTGTCTTGGAATAAGGTTTGTTCGTTTCATGAGAATGGTGGATTAGGTATTAGACGTGCAGAGCAAATGAACCTTTTTGTTATATCATATTTGGGATGGAGATTGCTTCAGGTTCAAGGTGGTATGTGGTTTCAAGTTCTCATGTCGAAATATAAAGTGAAGGGTATTCATGACTTGCGCTGGACATTGGAGAAGGGGAATATTTCGATCACTTGAAGGAGCATTCTAATTTTTTTGTGACAGGTTGTATTGCCTAATTAATAGTCAATGGGTACCAGAAGATGGGAAGCTTATCAAGTTTTGGAGGGATCAATAGTTGGGTGATACTCCTCTCATGGAGCTGGCAACTAGTTCAATTCCTGAGGAAGATATTGAAAAATATAATTTTGATCTTTGAAGTGAAGATTTGGGTTGGTTATTGAGTTAATTCACTCTGTACATTGATGAACATACTCGGTTGAAACTGTTATCGGTGGTTTTAGACAAATTTACTAGAGATACGGATGAATAGTCTTGGGCTGCTAGATCGAACATATCCTTTTTGGTGAGTTTGGCTTATCAACTTCTATCTCGTGATGATACTCCGCGTCCTAATATGGCTCGTTACTTTAGTGAGGTGTGGAATGTTATTGTTCATGAACGAGTACAATGTTTTTTATGGATGATCTCGCATCAACCAAGATTTTGCCGTCACCTAGCCCCAACAACTATGTGTATTGTTTGTCGAGGAGGGGATGAATCTATCTTACACATACTGCGAGACTGTCTTGCGACATTGGGAATTTGGAATCGTGTGCTTCCTCAACGTTACTAGTCCCATTTTTATCGCCTATCTTTGTTTGAATGGCTATTCTCCAACCTTAGGGAGGTTCGTGTAGTTAATGGTATCCCATGGCCTATGCTTTTTGCTATAATTGGGTGGTGAAGCTGAAAGTAACATTGTGGTAATGTCTTTGGTAGTTCCTCTACTTGGCTTGATCGAGTCCATTTTGTTAAGGAGAGAGGTAAGGAGGCGATTACATGTCATAAATCTGTCCTTATGGGGGTATAATCGATTACTTGTTCTACTCAGTTTATATCTTGGAGAAAACACGCATGTGGTTGGTGGAAGGTCAAAACTGATGGCGCTTCGAGGGATAACCGAGGTCAAGCTTCAGCGGGCGGGGTTATTTAGGATAGTTTGGGGGTGTGATGGATTTGCTTTGAATATTGGAATCTGCTCTGCTCCTCTTTCGAAACTATGGGGAGTCTACTATGGTCTCTGTATGGCTTGAGGCCGAGGTACTCAACAGTTGGAGTTGGAGGTTGATTCAGAGATTATTGTAGGCTTTCTCAAGACAAGGATCGAGGATTTACATCCACTATCTTTCCTGGAGTGTCTGTGCCATGGCTTCATTTTGAGGGACTGGATAGTCTATATTTTTCACATGTATAGGGACGCTAACATTGGAAATTTGGAATTGTGTGCTTCCTCAACGTTACTAGTCCCATTTTTATCACCTATCTTTGTTTGAATGGCTATTCTCCACCCTTAGGGAGGTTCGTGTAGTTGATGGTATCACATGGCCTACGCTTTTTGCTATAAATGGGTGGTGGAGCTGGAAGTGATATTGTGGTAATGTCTTTGGTAGTTCCTCTACTTGTCTTCATCGAGTCCATTTTGTTAAGGAGAGAGGTAAGAAGGCGATTAGATGTCATAGATATGTCCTTATGTGGGTACAATCGATTACTCGTTCTACTCAGTTTATATCTTGGAGGAAACCCGCATGTGTGGTTGGTGGAAGGTCAACACTGATGGAGCTTCGAGAGATAAACCAGGTCAAGCTTCAGCGGGTGGGGTTTTTCAGGATAGTTTAGGGCAGTGGTGTGATGGATTTGCTTTGAATATTGGAATCTGCTTCGTTCCTCTTTTGGAACTATGGAGAGTCTACTATGGTCTCTTTATGGCTTGGGGTCGAGGTACTCGACAGTTGGAGTTGTAGGTTGATTCAAAGATTATTGTAGGCTTTTTCAAGACAAGGATCGAGGATTCGCATGCGCTTTCTTTCCTGGAGTGTCTGTGCCATGACTTCATTTTGAAGGACTGGATAGTCCGTATTTTTTACGTGTATAGAGACATTGACCGTCTTACTGACGGGTTAGCTAACTATTTTTTCCTCTATCGGTTGGTTTTCATGCTTTTACGTCAGTTCCTGAACCTCTTACCTTGTTGATTGAGAAAAACATGGATGGTTTTGCCATTCCGAGAGACATTTGGTTTGATTTGACTTATGTTTCTTTAATAAAATAAAGAGATTTTTCTCCCTTTTCACAATAAAAAATGGAGATAATTGATATGGACATGTTATGTGTCCATGTTTTATTTGTTTAGATCATTTTTGAGATTTCATTTTACCTCTAAATTTTCAAATTAAAAATATTTATAAAAAATTATATCAAAATTTATTATTTTTTGTGATCTATAACTTGTTTCATTTAATTTGGACACTGAAAAAATTAAACTGATTTTCTATAATTTTTTACTACCATTTGTAAATTTTATTTAAAATTTATATTGCATTTAGATATTTTAGTTTTACTTATTAATTGTCATTAATATATAGTTATAATATATAAATTAAAATAAAAATATAAAATAAAAATAATAGGTACAATTTTTATTTAAAAAACTATAACTGAGATAAAATTGAAATGATGTTTAATGATTAGGTGAAAGAGAAAGAAAATGATGTGGAATTTTTTTTGTCAACATTTAGATTGACATGGCTCAATTTGTAACATAGAACCTACTTCTAAAATTCTTTTTAATTTATTATAATATAGCTAGAAAGAGTGAAATCTCTATACCAAATTATCACCTGGATAATCCTAAGTTTAGATGAAAATAATTTGGCATAATGTGAAATGTTAAAAAATAAAATAAAGGTATTGAATGAAAAAGCTTAGCAGTAGTATTTAATTCACAAGGGGCACATGAAAGTATTCAATCTAAATTGGATGAATGCCTCAATTTCAGGAACTACGAAACGGTTCATTTAATATTATACTATAATAATATTTCATTATAATTGTGAAATTAAATATAATCGTTGGAATACGTGAAAAGCTGGATAAGCATGTTCTCATACGCAAACCCTTTAATTGACAACAACTATTAATTGACTATGTTTTAAAACATGTTAGTCATTGTAGCATTGTTCCATGTCTGCTCTTCAAATTTAGATTTTGATAGAGTTGGTAGTTTGAAGAAAACCTTGTAGATAACATATTTAAGGAGCTTTGTGAAAAAAAATTCTTTCAAATAGGCAGTTTTTGCAGTTTTATCATTTATCTTCAAAAGTATAAATTAGTTTTACGAAACAAAATATAATATACAATATAAATTATATTAATTTTTAAAATTATAATTAGTATATCGAATTAAAGTTCTCGTATAGAAAGTTTAATTTAGTTTCAAAATTTTTAAAATCTAATATATGTAATCGTAAAATCTCATATTATTGTTGACTTAGTATATGATTGATTGCATTATTAGTGATGAAGATCTAAAGTCCGCAAAAAATTGGTGATTTGAAAAATATTTTTGCGCGATATCCGTTTTGAAAAATTTATCCTTATTCTAAAAAAAATACAAATCAAACCCACAAACGTTGACATAACTCTCGTGTATACTATATATTGCCAGAGTTGGTAGATATTTTGATAAAATATATAATATGCAGTTTATGCACATAACAAATGTGATATATTCATGCATAGTTGTTAAAAAGAAAGAAAAATAAATTTCATGCGTCATGTGGATGCCAACCACAATTATTGGCTATTTTCAGAAACTTGTAAGTCAAACTGTGAGATCGATCTATATCTTCACTTAACTATTTTACTATTTTTAGTTAAATCATTTATATATAATATTTAGGTGCACGATCTATATCGTTCTTTAAATTTCTATTTAATATTGAAGCTCGTTAAACACGAGATATATTATATGATCTCTAATTTAAATGACATAAGTACAGGTTTTGACAAAATCCAAAAAAAATTAAGTATTATATGCTTTAAATTAATTTTTTTTAATTAACCTACGTTATTTCTGAAATAGCAAAATATTCCATTATAATTTTACAATTTTAATATATCAAAATAGAAGACATTTTTATTTTGGCTGTGTTATAAACTTTAGAATATAATGAACCTAAGTAACTCTGCAATTTCGGATATAACGGTTCCGGTCGGGTCAGTTATTTTAGAATTCGGGTATTTAACCAAATATAATATGGAACCGAAATAACCGGAAAAGAAAAAGAGTTCGGATCGGGTCTGGTATCAGGTAATTCGGGTATTAAAACTTCTTACCAACCAACCCGATTTTTTTTTGTTGAAAGTATTTTAATTGATTTGGACCCTATTGGGCCAATTTACAGAGGAAATAAAAAAGGGAGAGTACATGTGCTTAAACTTTAAAAACAATGAAAACCCAAAAGACGAACTAAGTAAAATCCAAATTCGTAAAAGGTTATCTCAAATGTTGTCCTAGTTTCTGCGCGGCTATGCATCGTCTTCTAGCCGCCGATGAGAGATAACGCGACCAGAAGAACGCCGCTGGTCCTTACTTCTATTCTCTGATGAAGACCTCTGCCGATCTTCCCTTTCCGAAGAGAATTTCCGATCAAAAGAAGAAGCTTATGAAGATCAAAGAACGCCACCGGAAGATCAAAGGAAGAAGAGCGTAGGAGAAGAAGAAGAAAAAGACCGTACAAGAAGAAGAAGCTTATGACAAAGAAGAAGAAGAAGATCGAAGGAAGAAGAAGAAGAAGATCGAAGGAAGGTTTACTCGAAAACTGAAAAATCGTTGTTGGAGTTGTTAGGAATTAAGTCTTTGATAGTTAGAGATTAGGGTTATCAATTGTTAATTTTGGTTATTGGGTCACCAAACGCTTATCCCGTCCGAACCTACCCAAATAAACTAACCAAAATTCCAATTGTTTATCTTCCATTTAATTCAAAATTCAAACTAATAACTGAACAGAATTGTCCAAATTCCGGTTCGGTTCGGTTCAAATATTTCGGTTTGGTTATAATTCTCAGGCCTAAGGTTCATAACAACCCTTAAAATAGGATTAAGATGGATTTTGTTACAAATTTATATATCAAAATTTAAAATTAATAAAAAGTTAATAAAAATTCTAAAAAAGCTAAAATTTAATAAAAATATATCGGATACAAATTCAGTTATTGATTCAGTTCCAATTCGAGTTATGATTCGTTATTCCAGATAAATAGATTTAGGACACATTCTGGTGCTTTGTTGGGTTTGGTTCATCTAATTCAGTATTTTGATTACTTAGATTTAAGATTATTCAAATATTTTTATTTCTTGGATTGAGTTTGGTTCTATATAGATCGAGTTCGGGTTTTGGATATTTTTATTTAAACTTAAATTTAATAAAAAATATTTAATAAGCTAAAATTTGGCTCTTAATTTGGTTTTGATTCAAGTTTAGATTCGCTTTTTTGGGTACATAGATTTATGACCCTTTTGGATATTTGGTTGGGTTCAATTCTTTTAATTCGGATTGATTTTGGTTTGGTTTTCAAGCCTCTAAAACATTATCTCAAAAAAATATTTTTCAAAATATCAACACGGGTTTAACAACCTAAATGAACACAGTTTTAAAAAATAATCAAACCAAACAAATCACGCGTTATAATACGGGTATAATCTAGTCGTATATATTAAACCGGACGACACTTTTATTTTGACCATGTTATAAATTTTAGGATAAAAATTAACCTGCGGTTCATAACAACCTTTAAAATACGGTTAAACTAAGTTTAATAAAAAAAATTCTAAACAAGTTAAATTTAATAAAAGCATATCGGTTATAAATTTAGCTCTGGTTCGGGTTTGGATTCTGTTTTCTAGTTACATAGATTTAGGACCCATTTTTGATATTTTGTTTGGTTCGGTTCATCTAATTTGGTATTTTAATATTTTGTTGGGTTTGATTCATCTAATTCAGTTTGGTATACATTGGACTCGAGATCAGATATATTTATATAAGAATACAAAATGAAAACGTAATACAAAAACTCTAAAAAACAAAAAATTTGGTTCTTGATTTTGTTTTGGTTCGGGTTCATATTTGGTTTTTAGATACATAGATCTAGGACCCATTTGGATATTTTGTCGGATTTGGTTTCTCTAATTTGGATTGATTTCGGTTCAGGTTTCATGCCTCTAAAACAACATTTTGTAAACAATATTTTAAAATATCAACATGGATTAAATGATCTAAATGAACACGGTTAAAAAAACTATTCAAAACAATCAAATCTTGTGATATAACGCGGGTATATGTGAACACTAGGGTTTTGTAATAGAATCCCTTGAGTTTATTGATGTTAAGTAGAGAGTTTATATAGTACAAGGTAAGGTTATAGTAGGAATTACAAGTTTAGACATTAACAAATCTTATGTAGAATATTTCCATATCCCTAATACTCCCCTTCAAGATGGAGAGTGTAAGTCAAGAACGCTTAACTTGGACCGTAAGTAAACAAATTGATCATGTACCAATGCTTTGGTGAAAATGTCCGCTGGCTGTTCAATTGTCGAAACATGTGTAGTTCAGAAGGTACCAGCGGATATTTCATCCATGATAAAATGACAATCACTCTCGATGTGTTTAGTTCTTTCATGAAAAACTGGATTTGAAGCAATGTAGAGAGCAGATTGACTATCACAAACAAGATGCATTGGTTGAGAATGATTAACTCCAATTTGTCCGAGTACCTCTTTGACCCATAGTAGTTCCATCGTAGTCATAGTCATGACGTGATACTCAGCTTCAGCGGAAGAAAGAGAGACCCTTGACTGCTTTTTGGACTTCTTGGACTTCTTATTGCGGACAAGTATTGAAATCTGAGTCACAATATGCGGTAACCTGAAGTAAATCCGCTGAAGAAAGACGAATACCTTGTACGGGTGAAGACTTTAGATATCAAACAAGTCGAAGAGTAGCTTCCTAGTGATGAAAAAGTGGAGTTTGCATAAGTGATATCCGGTCTTGTATACACCAAACGACTAACCAACCGACAATAGGGCGAAGGATCTTCACATGCTGAACTTGTGGACTTGGCGAGATTATGATTCTGGACCAGGGGTGTATTGACTAGTTTGGAACCAATAAGACCACATTCATCAATGATATCTATGCAATATTTTCGTTGAGAGAGATGATTACCTTCCGAGCTCTTAGCAACCTCAATAGCCAAAAAATACTTGAAAGAGACCAAATCCTTCATCTTGAAACAATCACTTAAATAGCTTTTAAAATTGGTAATTACGGCAGAGTTGCTGCCGTAAATAATCATGTCATCAACATAGACCAGAACATGAAGAATGCTTCCGTCAATATTGTAAGCAAAAAACGAGTAGTCTTTCAATTGATTGAGTGAAACTGTAGTCCAAAAGGTAGGTGGACAGTTTGGAGAACCAAAAACGAGGAGCTTGATGAAGACCATAAATAGACTTTTTAAGCTTACATACAAGGTTGGGATCGGATGTATAAAAACCCGGAGGAGGCTTCATATAGATGTCTTCGTTAATTTCACCATGTAAGAAAGCATTATAGACGTCCATCTGGTGAAGTTTCCAGGCTTTAACCACATCAACTTTGAGAAGTAGATAGAGTGTTTGCATCTTAACAACTGGTACAAAGGTTTCAGAAAAATTCACACCTTCTTCTTGATGGTTACCTAAAGCAACAAGGCAAGCTTTATATCTTTCAAGAGATCCATCGGATTTGAACTTAATGGGATAAACCCACTTGGATCCTAGAGCTTTACACCCTCGTGGAAGAGAGACGAGAGTCCAAGTATCATTATCTTCTAGAGTTGACACTTCTTTACTCATAGCATCACAGACCTCTCTAAACTTCATGGCTTGCTTATAAGAAACCAGTTTGTCCATCATATCCAAAGCAGCTACAAAAATCTGATGTGACTTGGCAATCCTGTCACTACACAAAACATTTGCTAAAGGATAAGTATACTGATAAAATGGATTTTGCGGTTTCCTTCTATCAAATCATTGAGTATAATGGTGAGTAAAGGGATTTGTCGAACAATACTCAGAATAGCTTGCTAACAATCTACCTAATACCATGTCCTAGTTCAAGTTAATCTAAAAATCCTCTCACAATGAAAGATCTTAATAACACTAAACTAGCAAACTAGCACAAAGGACCAAATAAGCGAAAGATAAAAACAAAACTGAACATCAAATAGCAAAACAGAGAAAATGATATAAAAACAGAGTGCAAATCGAAAATAAGGGTTTAAGCAGTTTAGAAAGGAGGATCTAAACGATTGGGAGGTGATCGGCGATGAACTCGTCGATCCCACTCACCGAATTTCTTTGAGCGATCTCTAGACCGAGAGTTGGTTAGATCGGCCCACTTTCACAGAGAGGATCTCGATCCAGATTGGCTGATCCAATCAGCTCTTGTCGTGATCTCACCGAATCAAATGCATAAAACTTGGCCCAAGCCGTCTAATGAACGATCCGCATGCTAGATCTCTTTTTGGTAGATCAAGCCATCTCTAGTAAGGATAAAGGTCTTCGTTTCCGTTAGCGCTAGACTTCGGCCATGACCTGATTCAGATCTCACCTAATCAGGAAGAGATGAGCATTAAGGTCGGCCTTACTCGAAGTAATCAGCGTTATCAATCAGTTAGCTAGGCGAGGAAATCAACAGATTCACCTCCGATCTCCCCATCCTCGAGATCCAAATGGATCTACTCGCTCCTCATTTTGAGAGGGGTGATGAAGGGGGTAGATTCTGATCAAATAGTTCAAGTAGAAAAGCTAAAATGCAAGAACAAAGAAATAAAAAAAGCAAGCACTCACTAAATCATTCCATCAATAACCATTAAAGAGTAACAAACCTTAAAACAAGCTTAAACAAAAATGGCAATAAAGATAGAGTATTTTTGGCTAAAAAATCAGATAATGATAAAGGGGTCATTAGAGGAGTATTTATAGGGTCATTCTCATAACCCTAATGGTCAAACCGACCTAAGTCGGTCAACCAGGTGGTCTGCGAAGCTCCTCGGAGTCCTTGCGCGAGCTTGGGATACGTGGAGCGCTTCATTCCTTTGTCCTCGTGGTTCCTGTCTGAGTTCTTGCTCCGAGTATGATATTTGACGTGAAGAGGGATGAGTCTTTGTTCCGTACAGGTCTTCCCTCGCGACACATGGATTGAGGCAAGTCCGTGAGGTGGCCTTTGTTGAGTGTTCCTAGTATCCCTCGCGTACAAGCTTCGAGGTGGTGATCCGAGGGTGCACGATCCTTTTTGATTATTGCTCAGTTAGACATTCCAGCAGTTGTTCCAATGCTCCTTAGCTCCATTTACTCATTTTCTGCTCCTTTTACCTGAATGACTCCAAAACTCCAAATGCAAATGCAAAAGTGCAAAACAAGCCTAAACGGTCCTAAGTACAAGAAACATCTATCTAGATGAATGCAAAGTGACCTAATATAAGACTCTAAAACCATCAAAAATCATACACATCAGCTCCCAAAATTTATATCTTGCTTGCCTTCAAGCAAGTGCAATGACCTAAGATGGAAAAACTGCACACAAAGTGGGAACATCTCATCCAACGAGTAATTTGAGTAAGCTAGGGCCGTAATTCACAAGTGAGCTCTATCATTTGGAAACCATAATGTAATCATCCTCAAAATAGCATCCAACCTATAATTCCTAATACCTAAGCCGGTCTCTAAAGGTCCAAGTCTAATTCCTCATTTCTTCTAGGTGTGGTCCTCAAAAGGGACTAGAGATCAAAGAACATGTGATTAAACTTCTTCAACTTAGCATGGTTTAGATTCATTTACACACAATCATTTTTTTTTCTTATTTTCATTCTTTAGGCACAAACTCATGGTCTTTGAATCCACAACCGTTAATGGGACTGCTTCACTTCCTTTTTTAAGGATCCACACCAATGAAAGGGTTGCTTCATGTTCTATTCTACGCTTTTTCAATGAGACACAAGACTGTACCGGTTTACGCACAATCCCCGCTCACTTTGGGCATCATTGGATGAGTTGTATTTGGAAGAATAGTTACCATTAATTATTTACCATGCTAAGCTAAAAGAAGGAAAATGTTCAATGCATCTCTAGGCCCTAAATCGGCAATTCAATTTCAGTTTTAGAAGGAATCAAATAAGGCCTTTTCAAGACACAACACAAGCAAAGTTCACTAAGGTGAATGATCCGCTTAAAAACTTTCCAAAACGGCCATTTACCAATCAAGAGCATTCACAATGGTTACTAGCTAACTAACAAGGTTTGCCCAANAGGCCTTTTCAAGACACAACACAAGCAAAGTTCACTAAGGTGAATGATCCGCTTAAAAACTTTCCAAAACGGCCATTTACCAATCAAGAGCATTCACAATGGTTACTAGCTAACTAACAAGGTTTGCCCAACATCAAGATAATTCCCACATAACAAGTTCAAATGCATGAATCCTATGTGAATGTAACCTAAAGACAAAGCTAAATGAATGCAACTATATGATCACTCTATTTTTACAGATTTAATTTTCAAAAGTTTCAATTTTTTTTGTTTTTTCTATGCCTTATATGCTATGAAATGCAACAACCAAACGCAACAAAGAAAAATCTAAACGGATTTTTACAACCTAAGTGAATGTATGAAAAACGGAAAATAAGAACACCAAAAACAATGTGAGAGTAGTCTAGACCCCTCCCCTCAAACTTAAATCACACAGTCCCTTGTGTGTATAAAAGTCTAAGAGAGTTGTCTAGTCAAACAAAAGACAAAACAAAGAAAATAAAATTATATGTACAAAGGTTTTGGAGTGTGGTACCTAAAAGTCAAAAACGTGAGCAGTTGAGGCGTTCATGTCCTCAAGTGTGTAGCTGTGAGGGTTTGGATACCCTCGTAAAATTAATCCTTCGCACGGTGCGACGTGCTGTGGTCTGTCAAAGTGATCCTCGCGGTTGTGATCGGCGAAGGACGCATGTGAGGGATCCTGTTCAGAGGTTTGTCCTGGTTTGCCCTGAGTGCTGCTATGACGTCTGTAGCTTTTCTTCCCTCTCCTCTTGTAAACCAGCGTGTTGTCCACTGATTTGCGTTGCAGCTGTTCTTGGTGCACTTCACGATAGCTGGTGCCCGCTGAGGTTGAGTGCCTCCTCGCTGGTGGCGGTGAGTCATGTGTACGAGGCTGAGGTGTTATTCTTCTAATTGATGATTGCAGCCCATAAATTGCCTTCCATAGTTCTGATCACTCGTTGTGCCACTCCTCCTTTTCTTTCGCAAAGCCCTTCACTTCTTTAGCAACCACTTTCCCAATTTTTGGAGCTTTCCGATGCACTTGTGGGCTTCCTTGGTTGCGGTACCTTGATTCTTCTCAGTTAACTCTTAGAAAAGGTAGGACTCTGCATCAACATCTTCTTCATTTACTTCCTCTTCGGCTTACTAGGGGTGTTGTCCTCGCTGTTCCTCACCGAGAAGAGATGCGAGGGGTGGAATGAAAGTTGTGTTCTCTCATGCGTTGAGTGAGGTGTATTCAGGGCAAGTGTGAGCGATTCTAGTGTCTCTCTTCTCCGGGTGGTCAAATTTGGACACAGCTTGGCCTTCAAACTCGCCTTTAGCAAAGAGGCCTGCTCCTTGGAGGTATCTCAGGTCCATGAATTGAGGTTCAGCCCAATTTTCGTTGTCTGTATTCAATTGTACTCTTCATGCCTCCAAAATTCGGGCAACCACACCACCGATGTAGATGTGCTTGGCTTTATTCCTCTTCCCGCTTGTGTCATCGCCCACTTCCGGTAGGTCAGAAAATGCTTAGCCAAGAGGAAAAACATATCGGAATTTCCATTATCTCCTTCGATCTGCATGCCGCTTGGAGTAGTTCCCACTATGTTCTTTATCGCCATGACCATCATCTACATTTCTCCGAGGTTGATCGGCAAGGTGGAGGGTCTAGCAAAAAGTACGTTGGCGATGGCCCTCCTTGCGTAGTTGATGGCGGGGTTCCTTATCTAGTTCCCCTTTCTCCTTGATGAGTCGTACTCCCCACAACCTGTCAGCATATTCCATACCTCGTCGGTCTCCTCGTCACCTATTTCTAGGTACACCGAGTCGCCGGATGGAAAGTCAAAGATCCTATCCATTTTCTTGAACGTCACGGTGTATAGCTTGTCATACACCATGAACGTCATGTAGCCTGCTCCATTCTTCTCCATCAATTC
Source organism: Lepidium aucheri (assembly GCA_900406435.1). NCBI lineage: Eukaryota > Viridiplantae > Streptophyta > Magnoliopsida > Brassicales > Brassicaceae > Lepidium > Lepidium aucheri. Next base: position 13,691 of record OVBA01000650.1, on the reverse strand, counting down.
GGGTACCTTCTCTGAACATACACGGAGGTCCATGGTTGCTAAAAATGGTAAAGTCTCCTTGATGTAGGAACTTGTCACCTTGTACATTGAATCTTAATCCCCAACGAGCTAAAGAACATGTCCACATCATTGGTGATGTTTAGTCTATTCATGGTCCCGATGTGCGGAAAGTTCCCTTGATACCCATCATGCTAAGAACTTTGTATGCTTTATTGGAGTTGTTGGCTTTTCTCGCGGCTTTCTCCTTCTTCTCTGTTTGTCTCTCCTCGTAGGCCATCCTCACCTCCTTCTCCGAGTAACCACTTCGTTTTAACTCCTCAATATCTTCCTGGTATTTGGTCATCTTTTCTCTTTTCCCAGTTGCAGATTTGGTTGTCCTCTTGTCCTCGCGCTCATACTCGACATCCTCCGGCGAGGCATGCCCGTACTCGCTTCTGTCAGAATCACTATCCTTGCTTGTAGATGGTGAGGCTATCTGCTTTCCTTTTCTTTTCTCTTGTGCAGAGCTTCCTTCCCCATGTTGAGTCTGCACAAACCGCCAATCCATCGGCTCACCCACCAACTTCCTTGCCGTCTTTTTGACCGGAGCTTATTTCTTCTTTTGGTAAACTGTCTCGTCCTCACCGTCTGATTGTACAATAAAACAGTGACCCTGGGTTCGTGATCTCTCTCCTTACTATTTCTCTTATCCCTTGAAGACATGTTGAGGGTTGTGAGAGCAATGTTTCTTAACTCGGAGAGCTTGAACTCGCTAGAATTCCTCGAATTAGAAATCTTCTTCTTTCTCCGATCAGTTTTCCGGTGCAAAAAGAAGAGAGTGTTTTGTGTTTAGCGAGCTTGAGAGTGAATGAGAGATTTTAGGTGAGAGGATTTCATTATGTAGGGAATCTTTGTATGGATTTCCCGAGACAAATAAGGAAGGAGGAGACATTCTCAGTTTCCCATGCCACCTCGCAGTTTGTCCTCACCGTTTGACTCAATCTGAGCCTTTGATTTTAAATTTTGAAATCTTGGCCAATCTCAGCCTTCCGATTGTTCTGACCAATGTTTGACCGCTCCTTGATTTTAGCTAATGTTGTTAGTTCGTGGGACCTACTTGGTGAGCTGGAATCAAGACAAACCACTGTTCCTTTGTAACTGACAGCCTGATGCCTCGCTCCTTCTACTCACAACTGTAACCAAGGTTTGAATACCCATTCAGAAAAGCCAAGCTTGAACTGCTCTTGTTGTTCTGCCCATTGACTGAGTCTTGATTAATTCCCTGCTTGTGACAATTTCTAAAACCATGAACAATTAGCCACAATATCAAGATCAGCTTAGTGTGAGGCAACCATATGATTAAGCTCAAATTCAAAAATTCACTGAATAATAGGTGTGTTTCAAACGCAATAAGATTTATTTGGCTAGAACTCTATATATAAGGATACTAAGGTGCGCAAGTAGGTCCATGAGTGGTGTTCAAGGCGATGTGAACACTACTCACACACCTTCCTCGACATTTCGCCTTGAGGGAGACTAGTTCCTTGCCAAGTTTATCTCATTCCTTGCCCCTTGCTTCCGAGGATTATATGCGAGGTATGCTGGTTCTTGGTTTGTTTAATGTAACATTTCCTCTAATTTCCCAAGACTACTACCATGATGATGTTCTTGGTCCCTTTGTACCTGAGACGCAGATAGACATACCAAATACCCATAATCACAAAGATAAAAAGAAAAAATGTTCTACAAAACCAAATATAAACTGAAACGGCTTTAAACAAAATTAAAACAAGTTTTAAAGTAAAGGATAGACATGGGATTCCCTTCCAAGTGGGCTTGTTTAAAGTCACAAGCTTGACTCTCCATACTTTCTTTAGTATGGGTTTATGAGGGAAACCAGAGCTCCCTTGGTCACTTCCTCGGCCATTCCTCCAATGGTTCCTTCGATCGCAAAACACTGTCCATTTATGGTGGGTTTCTTTGCCCTTCTTTACGGTCAAACATCATTCCAATATCGCCTCCAACCTTCAATTCTATAATCCTATTCCTTACATCGATCAATGCTCCAACTGATGCCAAGAATGGTCTACCCAATAGCAACAGATTCGTATGCTCTTTGTCCATTTCCAAAACCACGAAATTTGTTGGGACAAGAACATTACCAACATTCACGGAAACATCTTCGAGTAGTCCCCTCGGCCTTCTAGTGGTTCTTTCCGCGAGGACCAGCGATATCTTGCAGTCCTTGAACTTTAAGTACCCTAATTTCTGAGCAGTCATGAGTGAAATGAGACTAATAGATGCCCCAAGATCACACAGGTAGTTGATGAACGTTAACTGACCCACAACACATGGAAGTGTAAAACTACCCGGGTCATCCAACTTTTCTGAAATGAGCCTTTTCCTTTGATGCAACAAGATTGGTATCAAGATTGATCCAGATATTTGAGTCCCAATAGCCATGCATTCTTCCTTCCTTTCCTTAAGAGTGTCCTTTAAAAACTTTTTGTATTGAGGAATTAAAGCAAAAGCATCCAAGATGGGTATTTTAGCTCAATACCACTCATTTGTTTGTCGAAGAGGTTTTGCTTCTCGGCTTGATTCTTCTTCAATCTTGAGGGGAAAGGTGCTTTAGCTTTGGTAGCTACCACAGGTGCAACTCCTTCTGTTGTGTTCTGCACGGGACTGACATATTCTTCTCCTCGCAGCACAGGCGTGAGAGGGATCTCCCTGAGTTGTGTAGGATTACCAGTTTTTTCAGTGATCAGACTATCATCAACCTCTCCTTGCGGAACTGGCCTGCGAGGTGTGTCCTCAATTTGTTCTTGTTTGGTATTTCCTTGATCTATTCTGCCCCCCTTTCTTGAATAACGATGTCCTCAGCGTGTTCCTTCGGTTTAAAAACTGGAGGAAGCACTTTACCGGTACGAATAGTGATAGATTGGGCCATGTATTCCTTGGGGTTTTGGAGAGCTTTCCCGGGAAGTGGGCCGGTAGTTTTTGTTAATGACGAGGCTTGATTACTTTCCACATATTTCAATCTCGCATTGAGAGTCTCATTTGCAGTTGAGATCATTGTAAGTAGTGTCAATGCGGCTATGTACCTCTCCAAACTTGATTTTCGTTTGATGAGCTTTTTGGCATTCGAGTATTTATTAAAGCATGTTCATCACGTCCGGTGAACCTTCTTGTGTGGACTGTGGTTGTGTTGTAGCCGGTACTTGTTTGAGACTTTGTTGCAATTGCTCCTTTGGAATCCATGCCCTTTGTCTTGGCGGATAAACTTGATCTTGTAGGATTGCTACATTTGTGCTTCTATAGCTCAAGCTTGGGTTTTGTTTTTAGTTCACCCACGGTTTGGATCCTCCTTGATTTTGGACAAAGCAAATTTCTTCAACTTGTTCATCCTCTTCTTCTTGTATCAGCTCCTTCTCTATGAGATTCACTTGCTTTGTATGGACCATAAGCAGCTTGTCCAAATTCTCGTGTAATTGCTTCAATTCCTTGCTTGCGGATGTATCAGATTCAGAGGTACCACATACAGCTCTGTGGTACTCCTCGCCATATTGACTATCAGCTAGAGCGATGTTCTCTATAAGTGCTCTTCTCTCAACAATCTCTGGTTGCAAAAAACTATCGTGGCTTGCGGTATCAAGAAGCATACGGATACTTGGATAGACTCCTCGGTAGAAGTTGCTGAGGATAGTGTCTTTTGGGAAACCCTGATGTGGGCATTGAGAGTGATATGTCTTGTATTAGTCCCACGCCTCGGCAAGCAACTCGGTGCTTTGTTGCATGAAGTTGGAGATGTTATTCCTTAACTTGGCTGTCCTCGAATTGGAAACAAACTTTGTGAGGAAAAGGCATTTGCATTCCAGCCAAGTAGTTATGGTGCCCGTGGGTAGGTGCTTCTCCCATTGATGGGCTCTATCTCCAAGAGAGAATGGAAAGAGCTGTAGTTTTAGTGCATCCTCACTCACTCTGTTGATGCGAGCAAGAGTACAAAGTCTCTCAAACTCGTCGAGGTGGTCGAGGGGGTCTTCCGAGGGCAAGCCATGAAACTTGTTGTTTTGGACCATGGAGATCAATCCACTCTTGATCTCAAAGTTATTATTCTGGATCACCGTCGGTTAGTTTCTGTTCCATTGAGTATGAATATTCAAAGCATCGCTCGCACCAATGTAGCGAGGGCGGCAAGCTTGAGTGTGTACTCGCGCCTGGTGGGCGGCTTCATTAGGTAACCATGGTGTTTCATCTGTGGATGCGCCATGTGTTGTGTTGTCCAGATCAGGCTGTGAATGCTGCATTCTTGTACGCTATCATCTAAGTTCACGAGGAAGAAGGTTGATGTTGTCGATGAGTTGTTGAAGGTTGTGAGAGACCTTCGAACGCGTTTGCATCAACTGGTTAGCTTGTCTGAGTTCTCACTTAATTCGCAAGAGTTAAGGCTGAGGTTGAAAATTCTGAGTCTCTCCTCAGGTCCAGACGTTGAGGTTAACCTGCGAGGCCTGCAAAGACAGAAACAATGACTTGTCAATATGTTTGAAGCTTAGTCCTTATAGATCTAAGCTGTATGAAGAAAAGACATGGTATCAAAGCAGTAAACACACAACTTGATCCTAAGACTAGTAGACTATAAATTGTAACAAGCAAAATTCCAATTTGGCAACGGTGCCAATTTGATAAAACGGTTTTTGCGGTTTTCTTCTATCAAATCATTGAGTATAATGGTGAGTAAAGGGATTTTTCAAACCAATACTCGGAATAGCTTGCTAAAATTATACCTAATACCATGTCCTAGCTCAAGTTAATCTAAACATCATGGCACAATGATAGATCTTAATAACACTAAACTAGCAAACTAGCACAAAGGACAAAATAAGCTAAAGACAAAAAGAAAACAGAACATCAAATATCAAAACAGAGAAAATGATATAAAAGCAGAGTGCAAATCGAAAATAAGGGTTTAAACAGTTTAGAAAGGAGGATCTAAAGGATTGGGAGGTTGATCGGCGATAAAGTCGTCGATCCCACTCGCCAAATTTCTTTGAGCGCTCTCTAGACCGCGAGACTGGTTAGATCGGCCTGCTCTCGCAGAGAGGATCTCGATTCAGATCGACTTATCCTATCGGCTCTTGCCATGATCTCATCAAACCGAACGCATAAAACTCAGCCCAAGTCGTCTAATGACCGATCCACATGCTAGATCTCCCTTCGCTGGATCAAGTCATTTCTAGTAAGGATTAGGGCCTTCATTTATGTTAGCACTAGCCTTTGGACATGACCCAATTCAGATCTCGCCTGATCAAGAAGAGATAAGCATTAAGCTCAACCTTACTAGAAGAGATCAGCGTTATCGATCGGTTAGCTAGGCAAGGGAATCAACGATTTCACCTCCGATCTCCCGATTCTCGAGATCCACTGGAATCTACTCGCTCCTCATTTTGAGAGGGGTGAGGAAGGGGGTAGATTCCGATGATATAATTAAAGTCGAAAAGCTAAAATGCAAGAACAAAGAAATAAAGAAAGCATGCATTTACTAAATCATTCCATTAATAACCATCAAAGAGTAACAAACCTTAAAAAAAGCTTAAACGAAAATGGCAACAAAGATAGAGTATTTTTCGGCTAAAACATTAGATAATAATAAAGGAGTCATTAGAGGGGTACTTAAAGGGTCATTCTCATAACCCTAATGGTCAAACTGACCAGAGTCGATCAACCAGACGGTCTGCAAAGCTTCCCTCAGAGTCCTTGCGCGAGCTTGGGGTACGAGGAGCGCTTCATTCTTTTGTCCTCGCGGTTCTTGTCTGAGATGTTGCTCCGAGTATGATCTTTGACATGAAGAGGGATGAGTCTTTGTTCCGCACCGGTCTTCCCTCGCGACAGATGGATTGAGACAAGTCCTTGAGGTGGCTTTTGTTGAGTGATCCTGGTATCCCTTGCGTACAAGCTTCGAGGTGGCGATCCGAGGGTGCACAATTCTTCTTGATTATTGCTAACTTAGACGTTCCAGCAGCTGCTCCAATGCTCCTTAGCTCCATTTTTGCTCCTTTTCTGCTCTTTTTACCTGAATGGACTCCAAAACTCCAAATGCAAATGCAAAAGTGCAAAACAAGCCTAAACGGTCCTAAGTACAAGAAAAATCTATCTAGATGAATGGAAAGTGACCTAAAATAAGACTCTAAAACCATCAAAAATCACACACATTATATACGTACTTGAAGACGAGAGAGAGGAGTACACATAGAGAGAGAGAGATTGAGGATTTATCACCACGCATATCATAAGTAACATAGGGCTCAAGAAGAACTGATGGCTTTTTGTTGCGGTGAACACGTCCAAGAGGTTTGGTTCAAAGATTAGGTTGAGATGGCTCATTAGTAGGTAACTAAGATTGTGAACTCCCACTTGCTGTAGCATCCATTTGAGTAGTCGAACTATGAACACCGCAATCATCAACAACAAGATCCTCAACATTGGACAACACCAAAGGTAGAGGTGGTGAGCGAACAAGTTCAGCTTTTGAGACCGAGAAGGGAAAGTCATTCTCTTGAAATATTACATTGCAAGAAACAAACTGTTCTTCAATTTCAAGATCAAAGACTTTCCATCCTGTTTGTGTAGAAGAGTATCCAATGAAGATAAATCTCCGACTTCTTGGAAGAAACTTATCTCGATTCGCAGATAACTTTTTGTCGAAACATAAGCTGCCAAATAACCGAAGATATTAAAAAATCTTTGTGGAATACTTTCATATCGTTAATAGTATAGTCCTAGTAATTTGTTAATCTGTAATTATATGAATAGTCGCATATATTTTACAAAGTATATAAATGGTTGGTAGACTGTGTAGATGTTTTGAGAAAAATCTGCAAATATTTAGCAAAAGCTACATGTGTGATCGACAATTGTTTTCTTTAGTTTGAAAAGTAATTTTTTTGTAATTAGAGATTTAAATTAAATTAATCATACTTTAGTTTATTTTTTACTATAGAATATAATTGGTTTAATTTCAAACTACCATTTGTTTTTCAAAATGACAAAACCTATTACCAATCAGCCCCACATATCTCTGTTAATTAGAATTTACTACAGACTAATATTTCAATATTTAGGAAGGAACAATATATCGTGTTAGATATCATATAACGGTTTATCAGTCCAAGAATAAAAATAATTAAATAGAACAATATTTAGGAAGGAAAAAAATATCAATTTAACAAAGAACTTACTAAAAGGGTCAAATTGGATACTAAACTCCGACAATGATTTATTAAACAACAAAGTTTTCATTGAGTTCTAATTAAATCCTCAACTTATAGTTGACTAAGCCAATTAAACCCAACAAAAATCCCAAATCAAAATTATCTATGAAATCAAAAGCCAAATTGGTTTTGGATGTTCGAATCAGTTCTTATCTTCTTTTTGAAGAACTCTTAAGTTTGATTTTATCTTTTCTTTCAAGCATGAGCTCAACTTTGTCGGTTTGTCGGTTTGAGCTCATTCTTGAAAGAAAAGACAAAATTAACCTTAGAGGTTCTTCAAAAGTAAGAAAAGAACTGAATAAAACTTCCTAAATCGATTTTGCTTTCGATTTCATAGACAATTTCGATTTGAGATTTTCTGTCGAGTTTATTTGGCTTAGTCAACTATAAGTTGATGGTTTAATTAGAAGTCAAAAAAAAATTTGTTTTTTAATAAATTATTGTCGGAGTTCAATGTTCAATTTGACCATTTTGGTAAGTTTCTTGTTAAGGCGACATTTATTCCCTTTTTGTATGTGTTATAAAATTTGTTGTGAGAATAAAAATATAGTAAATACATTATATACACTTATACGATTATTTTATAGGGTACATTTGTAATACCCATGTTTGGCCGATCCAAGAACGCACTAGGTGCGGTATGTGGATGCGATACATACGGGCGAACCGAACATGGCAAAAGGTGTGTTCTGGCCAAGGAAAGGCATGAGAAGCCTAAGGAATGATCAAAGTCAGACAAAACCATGAAAAATAACCTAAGGACGGAATTTAGGACAAGAACCTAGGATTTAAACAGAACCTAGTGGTTCGAACAGCATGGTCCGGATTGGACCGTACGGTCATTCGGACATGATTGGTCCAAGTTCGGACAAGAACCTAGGAGGTTCAGACATGTTGTATCTAATTTTGGACAAGGTTTAAGGTTAAGACAAGTTAAGTCTGTGTGTGGACAAGTCTGGTCTGCGTTAGGACAAGAGGTGTCCATGTTCAGACAAGGGTTCTCGTTCGGACAAGAGTTAGGTATGTGTCCGAATGGGTGGCTTAAAAGTAAAATGACCAGAATTGATGTGTTTTGGACTTGGATTATTTTGAATGGGTTTGAGCCCGGTCAAACTAATACCCTAAGGGTTATAAATAGGAGCCTTAATCCAACCTAAAAAAGTGAATCCGCACAAAGTTAACCTAAATTAAGAGACAAAACTCGAAGGAGGCTGAGAGAGATCGATCTAGTTGAGGCAAGGAAAGAGGTTGAATTGAGATTAAGGTTTTGCTAGTATTGTCAATTCAAGCCCCATAGAGCAAAAAAAAATGCGAAAGAGTCTAAGGCAAAGGTAAGTTCGTGACCGTGAGGTTGACCTAGATCTGTGTTTGGTAATAGGTTGAATGGAACCCTAGAATGATTAGGTTGAATGATTGATTGTGAATGGAAGGACCATGTGGGTCGAAATTGTGATTGAGAACCGTGTGGTTCATGACTTGTAAATTGTGAACATAGTGTTCGGACCTGTGATTTATGAACCGTAGGGTTCAAACTTGAATTTTGGCTGATCCGGATGTACCCCGGGTAGTTAAACTAATCGTTGAGCAAACTCTAAAATCGTGATTGTTCTCTGGTTTTGCTTGATTTGTTATTGAATGTGTGTTCTGGTTATAGCCTAGTGGGACGGGATGACCGAACTACTAAGCAATTCTTTTGCTTATGCAATCTGCATGATTATAGGTAACAATCCGACCAATGATCGAGAAAGTGGCTAATAGGAGCGAGACCAAGGTGGGACTGAGCGGAGGTGGAATTAGGGATGGGATTTGGGAGTCCTTTTTATGTTATTTTAGATTGAACTTAATGCTAGTACCATTTTTAATGAGTTATGTTATCACTTGATGTTTTTGGAACCTTGAACTTGAATATCAATAAAAATGGAACCAACTTTTATGAATTCCTTGGGCTTGTCACATCTTTATAATCAAATTTTGACTTAGTGAATAATGGAACATGAATTGGATAAGTGTATGGTCTTCCCAAGGCCATACTAGAATGCGTTGGAACGTAGGTTTAATTAGTTGGGGTGTTACAATTTGGTATCAGAGCCAGGTAGATTCTAGGATAGTTGGGAAGTGTGTGAATGGGTTAGATGAACGATATCCATCATCCTCACGACAAGGTCTCGCGGTAAGTGTGTTATGTGTTTTGTGAATCGAGCTAAGTTGATAGAGGTTATTAACTTAGCTAATGTGGTGACTATAGATGGTTACTACTCGTAAAAGAAGAAGAGGTAATGTGGGGAATGATGAGACTTCACGTAATGCTACTGGTAAGACTGAACGTAATGAGAGGAGCAATGAGGAATGTCAAAAAATTGTTGATTGGAGTGAGAATGAAGTGTCCGCAACACCATCGACCCCAATTGCGAATGATGCGGCTGGAGATCAATATGGGTTGAACCCTATCTTGGCTATGTTAGCCCAAGTCTTGGAAAGACTACCGGCTGTAGAACCAGCTGACGCCGTACCCTCGCGGCGGGGTGAGGTACCCGTGGAGAGTGTGCTATCGCGTGCGGATGCATAAACCGCACTGAACATGACCGAGGTGGCTGCCCAAGCCTCGACCACTCCATCATACCTGAAAATGATGGATCATATGCAGAAACTTGGCACAAAGTTCTTTGTTGGAGGAGCTAAGCCGATCGAGGCTGATGAGTGGAGCAGTAGGTTAGAGAGGAATTTCAACTCTATTCGTTGTCCGAGGAGTATAGGTGTGATATAGCGGTTCATTACTTGGAGGGTAATGCCCACAACTGGTGGAAAGGGGTTTCAGGCCGAATGGCAAACTCGAATTGCACATGGGAAACGTTTTGTAAGGAGTTTCAAGCAAACTATTTCCCACCCGAGGTGTATGATAGGTTAGAAAGAGCCTTCTTGGATCTTAGTCAGAGATCAAAGACCGTGAGGGAGTATGAGACTGAGTTTAACAACCTTAGGAGGTATGCTGGACGTGAGTTAGATGATGATAAAGTCCAAGTGCGTCGATTCATGTGTGGGTTACGGCTTGAACTTTGAAATGTGTGTCAAGTACGGAATTAGAATTCAGTTGTGGAGCTTGTGGAAAAGGCTGCCCAATTAGAGAGTAGATTAGAGGAGGCCAGATCGGTGAGTGAAAAGAAAAGGGGCCCAACCGTGCAGCAAACCCAACCAGGGCATGGTTCAGGTGCGAGGCAAAAGAGAACAAATGGGAATACACCAGGAAAAACGGCCACGGCTCGTACTATGTGCAAGCTTTGCGGGAAGGAGCATATTAGGGAATGTAAGATGGCTTCCGGTGCATGTTTTTAGTGTGGTAGTACAGACCATAGGGTTCGTGATTGTCCAAAGGACGACCCAAGGGCAAGGGATATCTGTACTGAGGGACCAAGGGTGTGCTATAACTGTGGGGAAACAGGGCACATCCGGGCTAATTGCCCCAAGCCGCTTAAACCATCCGGGCAAGGAGGAGTTGCTACCACTACCACCACCACCACCAAAGAGACCAGCTGTAACACCTAGAGCATACTCGTTGGTTGCGGATCCAACCGACCAGACCACCTCACGACCCGTCACTGGTAAGTTCTGTTATCACCATAATTTTTTTTGTTTGTGAACTTGATTGTTTGAATAGTGTGAAGTAGGATCCTTAGTGTCTAAATAATCATGTAGGGACCGTGATCATGGGTAGTGTAGAAACCCATATGTTGTTTGATTCCGGGGTGTCACATTGTTTTGTGTACCCAAGAATGATTGGTATTGGTGAATTTCAAAAAGAACATGGAGTAAGTAGTGGGTTGTTAGTCCGAGCAGCTGGTGGGCAACTAATGGATGCCTTAGGGGACGTTGGGAACATCTCCGTGCTCATAGAAGGAGTGAACATGCCGACTGACCTTGTGATTTGTGAAGTAGAACTATATGATGTGATATTAGGAATGCATTGGCTTGGAAAGTACAAGGAACACATAGATTGTTATTGTGGTAGAGTTGAGTTTGAGAATGGGGTAAATTGGTTGGTGTATCAAGGAATCCAACCCACTTCAGGTAGTTTGATTGTCTCGGCTGTCCAAGCAGAACGGATGCTCAAGAAAGGATGTGAGGCGTACTTAATTACAATCTCAACGGTTGAAGTTGGACCGGAAACAGAACTTAAGGACATTCCAGTGGTGAATGAGTTCGAAGATGTGTTTGCAACAATCACGGGATTACCACTAGAACGGTCTGATCCGTTCAAAACTAAACTAGAACCCAGAACGACGCCTATCTCCAAAGCATCATTCGGATGGCGCCGGTGGAGATGGCTGAGTTTAAAAGACAGCTTAGTGAGCTAATGGATAAGGGGTTTATAAGACCGAGTAGTTCACCATGGGGTGCACCAGTGCTGTTTGTGAAAAAGAAGGATGGAACCTTCAGGTTGTGTATTGACTACCATGGATTAAATAGAGTGACGGTAAAGAACAAGTACCCTCACCATGAGTGGATGAGTTGTTGGACCAACTTAGAGGGGCTAATTGGTTCTCAAAAATTGATTTGGGTTTAGGTTATCATCAGATCCCAATTGCAAAACATGACATCCGGAAAACCGCATTCCGGACAAGGTATGGACACTATGAGTTTGTGGTTATGCCAGTTGGGCTGACCAATGCACTGGCTTCCTTCATGAAACTAATGAACAATGTGTTTAGAGAATTCTTGGACGAGTTCGTGATCATCTTCATAGATGACATCTTGGTGTATTCTAAGTTTTCTGAGGAACATGAGGGCCACTTAAGGACAGTTTTGGGAAAACTATGGGAACACAAATTGTTTTGGCAAAGGGAAGTAGGATTCTTGGGTCATGTGATCTCGGATAAAAGAGTGTCCGTGGATCCAGAAAAGAAAAAGGCAATCTCAAGTTGGCCTAGACCCTTAAACGCAACAGAGATAAGGAGTTTTCTTGGATTGGCTGGTTACTATAGACGGTTCGTGAAAAGCTTTGCAAGGATGGCTAAGCCTATGACTCAACTTACAAGGAAGGATGTCCCTTTTATTTGGACAGAGGTATGTGAAGAGAGCTTCACAAAACTCAAGGATATCTTGACTAGTACTCCGGTTTTGGCATTGCCAGAACCAAACAAACCGTATGTGGTGTACACAACACGAATGGGATTGGGATGTGTGTTGATGCAGCATGGGAATGTGATTGCTTATGCATCACGACAATTAAGGAAACATGAGGTGAACTATCCAACTCATGAATTAGAATTGGCTGCGGTTGTTTTTGCTATTTGGCAATCCTATCTTTATGGTGGGAAGGTCCAAGTATTCACGGACTATAAGAGTTTGAAGTACATCTTTACTCAACCAGATCTGAATTTAAGGCAAAGAAGATGGATGGAACTCATAGCTGATTATGACTTGGTCATAGAATACCACCCGGGTAAAGAAAACTTAGTTGCGGATGCACTAAGTAGGAAACGTGTGGACATGGACTCCGAGAGGGAGTTAGAACGATTGGTAGACATGGTTTTTGCCTTAAAGATTTGGCGATCCTATCTTTATGGTGGGAAGGTCCAAGTATTCACGGACTATAAGAGTTTGAAGTACATCTTTACTCAACCAGATCTGAATTTAAGGCAAAGAAGATGGATGGAACTCATAGTTGATTATGACTTGNGGACCATAAGAGTTTGAAGTACATCTTCACTCAACCAGATCTGAAATTAAGGCAAAAAAGATGGATGGACCTCATAGCTGATTATGACTTGCTCATAGAATACCACCCGGGTAAAGAAAACTTAGTTGCGGATGCAGTAAGTAGGAAACGTGTGGACATGGACTTCGAGAGGGAGTTAGAAGGATTGGTAGACATGGTTTTTGCCTTATAGATTTGGCGATCCTATCTTTATGGTGGAAAGGTCCAAGTATTCATGGACCATAAGAGTTTGAAGTACATCTTCACTCAACCAGATCTGAAATTAAGGCAAAAAAGATGGATGGACCTCATAGCTAATTATGACTTGCTCATAGAATACCACCCGGGTAAAGAAAACTTAGTTGCGGATGCAGTAAGTAGGAAACGTGTGGACATGGACTCCGAGAGGGAGTTAGAAGGATTGGTAGACATGGTTTTTGCCTTATAGATTTGGCTATCCTATCTTTATGGTGGAAAGGTCCAAGTATTCACGGACCATAAGAGTTTGAAGTACATCTTCACTCAACCAGATCTGAAATTAAGGCAAAAAAGATGGATGGACCTCATAGCTAATTATGACTTGCTCATAGAATACCACCCGGGTAAAGAAAACTTAGTTGCGGATGCAGTAAGTAGGAAACGTGTGGACATGGACTCCGAGAGGGAGTTAGAAGGATTGGTAGACATGGTTTTTGCCTTATAGATTTGGCTATCCTATCTTTATGGTGGAAAGGTCCAAGTATTCACGGACC
>OVBA01000649.1:0-59762 GCA_900406435.1 Lepidium aucheri | reverse complement strand
AAAAGTAATAATAAAATAATAATATTTTTTTGGTGTTTTGTGAACAGTACCACACCAAATATGGTGCGGTACTGTTCACAAATCACTAAAAAATTAAATTTGGTGTTAATTTTACAGTTGGATTGGAGAGTATTTGACACCAAATTTAGTGTTTTGGAGTTGGATTGGAGAAGCTCTAAGCAATAACGGTAGCTTTCAACAAGAATACTTTACTCTATAATTTAGTACTAATGATCTGAAAACTGGAAATAATATTTATTTTTTACAGTGCATAGTGGAAATAAATAAATATTGATTTCGAATTCTAAATAAAGGTAAATATTGAATATATAAACCTTGTGGGGATGGAGATTAACGACTTCTGTCTGTAATCTCCTTTGGTATTAATGACATATGTTTCATTGTAAGTTACATTCACATCAATAAGTATGTTTTTAAATTAGCAACTATACAAAACAAAATGCAGCAACACATTATAGATGATCTGTAATCTTTAATGTTAATTAATGCAGTGTTATTTCAAACTTTATAGCTAATTTTGGTGTATCTGTCTAATTAAGCTGGAGCATCATCTAAACGTTAACATGACGAAATATGAAATCTGTATATATGAATATTTGTATCCTAAAAATACGACGAAATTACAATCGTTTTCGATACGTATGGTGGGGCTCTTCACTTGCCATTTTCCTAATCCACTTGGTGAGGTTTGTAATGTAACACTCAATCCAAATTCCTATAATTGATTTACATTATATCTTCTAATAGAAAATTAATTCAAATATAAAATTTACTTTTGTGGTCCGAGAAATGAAGGAAAAGGCCTCTCTAACCTTTATTATTAAAATTTAAAGAAAATTAAGCGTTAATCATTCTGGAAAAAAACACCATCCTGATCCTCAGGAATAAAAAAAACAAAATCCGCAGGAGGAACTAACAAATATAAAATTTCTTTTAAAAAAACATATACTAAAATTTAAATTTTTAAAAATGACCAAAAATTACTTAAAACTAATATACTATTAAATAGTTTCATATAGAACACGGTTAGAGCATGAACATTAGAGAATCCCTCTAGAGGTTCTTTAAAAAAAACTATTAATTTTTTTTTAAAAAAATAAAAAATGAAAAAAAAAATCCAGCCAATCACGTTACGACACGTTGCGTGAACTTGTCTCTGGCAGGGTCAGCCTGGTGAACCCCTCTCTCCTATTTTGCCTAAGATCATGTGCTCTTAAACCCTTTTAAAACCCTCAATGTTCATGGTTTTATGTTCTATCTAATGTAGGACTTATATTTAACATAAAATTTTATTTCTTGGTCCGTCACTGAATATGGCTAACATACATTATCAAACTCTAGATCTGGTTTAACTAAGGTGTTGGGGTAAAATGTACTATCAAATTCAAATGTATAGTTACAAGGTCTTTTAAGTATCTCCAATAATGCTATAAATCTCATTCCAAATTATATATTTTACAAAAGTCATCTCTAGTGATATATACTCTGTTTTTTTAATTCTAAGAATTATATAAATAAATAATATTTTACATGATTGGAGAAAGGTTTCAAAATTTCTGAAAAATAAAATAGTTACATGTCGGAATACTCTTGGGTGTCACCGACCAAGGATGGTCAGAGTCCACGTTATGGCAGAAAGACAGCAAAAGTGCAGTTTAAATTGTTTATTGAATTGGATGGGCGGAATCAGTCGATGGACTTAACATAAACAATGAGCACTAAATTAAGAAGATTGGTATTAGTCATGCTCAACTTTTCAAGGCCCTACCACTTAGATATCAAAGGATATATACACTATTCTTATCCTTGAACTAGCCTCTACCAAATCCCATTTAGCATTAGGCTCGAGAAGGCATGAGTGTTTTATCTTTTATAATGTTACTAGGATTATACCTAAGTTATAGCTTAGTATTTATTGTTTTTTAACCCATTTTCATTTTGTTCTTACATCTATTTTGAGATGTTGTTCTAGTGGTCTAAAATCCGAACCAGAATTAACCCGAATTAGAGTCGAATCTGAACCCGACAAAATATCCCAATAGGTCATAAACCTATATATTTAGGAAACTGAACCGGAACCAAATCAAGAACCAAATTCTAAAGATGTTTTTATGAAATTTTTATTTATTTTGGATTTCAAATAGTAATACTCAAACCCAAACTCAATCTATACCAAATCTAAGCCGATCCAAAAATTTAAAATTACTGAATAAGTGTTATATCAAAAGAGCCAAAAACCAAAGTAGTAGAACCAAACCCGAGAAAATATCCTAATGAGTGCTAAATCTATGTATTTGGATAACCGAATCCAAACCTTAACCAAAACTAAATCAAAAATTGAATTTGTACTCAATATATTTTATTTCAATTTTAATCTTTTTAGAGTTTTTATTAATTAATTTTTGTTATTTTTATATAAAAGTTTATAACCAAAGTCACATTAGGCCTATTTTTAAGAGTAGTTATGAACCATGGGTTAAATATATCGTAAAATTTATAACACGATCAAAATGACATTATCTCCCACTTTAATATATAAGATTCTCAAAATTATTTTATTTAATTCTATATCAAGTGGTGTTTTTCTATATGTTTAAAAGATCTTAAAATTTTCAGTGTGAACGTTCTTTGAGATGTTGATTCAATGACTGTAACCCGAACTAAAATTAATCTGTATTAAAGGAACCATCCGAAAAATACTCAAATGAGTCATAAATCTATATATCCAAAAACTAAACCCGAACCCGAACTGAAACCAAATCAAGAACCAAATTTTAGCTTTTTAGAGTTTTTTTTTATTATTACTGTTTTTAATTTTAAAATTTTATATTAAAATACCTCTAAACCCGAACTCGATCTATACTGAACCGAACCATATCAAAAAAAATAAAAATATCTGAGTAAATCTTAAATCAAGAAAACCAAAATATTGAATTAGAGAAACCGAACACGAGAAATACTATAAATGGGTCTTAATCAATGTACCCGGAAAACTGACTCTAAACCCGAATCTTAAACGAATCAAGAACCAAATTTGTAAACAATATATTTATTTTAATTTTTTTTTTGTTTTTTTTTAAAATATTTATTACTTTTAAAATATATATATCTGTTTCAAAACCTATCTTAGGCCTATTTTTAAGGGTTATTACAAACCATATGTTAATCTTATTCTAAAGTTTATGTATGTTAATCTTATTTTAAATTTTATAACACAACCAAATTGAAAATTGAAAGTATCTTCCATTTTAATATATAGGATCCATTATCAAATAACAAGTCAATAATTGATATTATACCTAGACAATAGATATCGTAATCTTATATATATGTCTAAATCCCGACAATTAAACAAAAAAATAGATAGAGGAGGAAGAGAATGAAATATGTAAGGATTATTCACATGTAGAGTCATCAATGCCTCAGGATTTGACAGAGTCATCCACATGAGATGTTTATTGGTTACCAATCTGTTTTGATTTTTTTTTTTGAAGATTTCATTTGATTCAAATCAAATATATTCAACAAGCATTTTTTTTGTACATGAATAAATGATTGAGGTTTGTATTCTAGTTGAATGGTAGAGTCTGAATATTTTACTATAAAAATATGTTCAACTATCCGAAGACGTTTCACTGTAGTATAACCTTGATTTCTAATAATAGTTTTAATTAGATTTATACGTTTCTGACTATATAAAAAAAATGATAAAACCCAAAAGTAGCTATAGATATAAGTGAAAGATCACTTCAAATTAGCGACATAAAAACTGAACCAAAGCCATGTATTCGGTTTACTAGAAACGTTCGGTTCCAATATTTTGATAAATTCGAATTTTGGTTCAATTTGGTTTGATTCTGAACCAAATAAAAACCAAAACTTATTGTAATTATTAATTAATTATATCAACTATTTTTTTGGTTTTGGTTACTATTAAACTAATTGTTATATTAATAATTTCGGCACTTTAGTTATTTTTGGTTGCAATATCATCGGAACTGAAGATATTTCGAATCTAATTCAGTACTTATTTCAAGTAATCATTTATGATTAAAACCAAAAAGAACCTGATTTAGTCAATATCTATATAATTACCATATTTCTAAAACCAGAACAACCCAAAACCCATAACTATTTCAAATATTTGAGAGCTTCATACCACTTGGTCTAACTCTTGGCACACAGGTTAGAACCTCTTAAATGTTCAGCAAATAGGGCTTTAAGCTTAAAAAAAAAACTTCAAATGAAGAAGAGTTAATGCTCAACATCTAATTATAAAGTGTGTAGACTCGTTTAATACACTTAGTTTGCTAATGGAAATGAGTTGTTATGAACTATAAACTCCACCATCATGAAGTTCTTGTACCTCTAGTTTCTTTTGACTTTTTATAATGATAATAAAATAAAACATTTGAAAGAGCTAAAAAAAAAGAGGATTCACCTCATTTCCAACTAGCCAACTAGAGTACAACTAGCCAATTTAATAATCAAGTTTTAACAAAACTCGACTTTTAAATGTATGAGAAAAAGAATTTAAAACCATTAGACTAGTTAGAAAAAAAAATGCGCTAAACTTACCGCATGTTAGTCTCGTAGATTAAAAATCATCTGCTTAAATTATTTATTTTAACTAAAGCAATGATACATGTAAACGTGTGTAGAGAAAGTGAAGAAAACGGGTTTAAAGCAAAAAGAAAAAAAAGTGAAATTGGGTTTGGAATTTGTTCTTATCTTTACCTTCATTCACAAAGCTAAATCCACCTTTTAGGTTTCTCTCTATTATTAAATCCATTCTAAATAAATTCGAGTAGATTTCTAAATCAAAGTAGAATCTCTAATAATGAATACAAATCCCACTAATTATATGTTTGGTTGGCACAAATTTACAAAATTCGGCACTAATATACTCAAAACAATAATTACATGATTATTCCTTCATGGTAATCATCTGAAATATTTTAGTACATTAGTATTAGTTAGGTTAAATTAAACAATACAAATATACGTTATATTTTTGGGATTCTTAATAAGTTTCAGTGCTATAAACTAGATTTGATTTGGTAAGTTTGTCTGTGGGTGAACAAAAAAAACAAAGAAGAGACCGACATGTATAAAACGGCCACAAAATAGTCGGTGCAATGCCACGTCATCCACTTTTAAGTATTGAGTCAAACAATATCAAACAATTTTAGTAAGTTGTTTTTTTACTTTGAAAAAAAAATTAAATATGTAAATATTAACATATGACTTAAAAACGCGTAATTGGGAAAATACATAAACCAGCTATGACGTGACGTGTGTTAGATATTCAGATGCTGAGCTGGCTTCAACTCTCTCTTACTTCATCTTCTTCATCACTATATAATCCATTCTTCTCTTTTCATTCTTATTCACATATATCTTATAAATTCTCTCACTTTTCCTCATTTAACATTATTTGATTGATTCTTAACAAAAATGGAAAACTTTGTGTATTTCCTTGTCGTCTTCTTCCTCTTCTCTTCTTCTGTAAACGCATGTGATCGTTGTCTTCACCATTCTAAAGCTGCTTATTTCTCCTCTGCTTCTGCTCTCTCTTGTAAAATTTCAATCTTTTGCTCATTACTTTCATTCTTGAAGCTGAGTATTTGTTTTTTTGTGTCTGTTCTTATGGGGTTTCTGTTTTGCAGCTGGAGCTTGTGGTTATGGCTCTATGGCTACAACTTTCTTCGCCGGACACATTGCAGCGGCTGTACCTTCAATATATAAAGATGGTGGTGGTTGTGGAGCTTGCTTCCAAGTTAGATGTAAGAACCCTAAGGTGTGTAGCACCAAAGGAACAATAGTGATGGTAACAGATTTGAACAAAAGCAATCAAACGGATCTTGTTCTTAGCAGCAGAGCTTTAAGAGCTATGGCTAATGTTGGTGCTGATAGAGATCTTCTCAAACAAGGCCTTGTCGACATTGAATACCACAGGTTCGATTTCCCCAAAACACCTCCTTTCTACAATAACTTTTAATTTTGGTTTTGTAAGTAATAACACTAAAATTGGAAAATGAAATAACAGAGTTCCTTGCGATTACGGAAACAAAAACCTGCACGTGAGAGTAGAAGAAGCAAGCAAAAAGCCAGACTATTTACAGGTAAAGCTTTTGTATCAAGGAGGACAAACAGAAGTTGTAGCTATAGACATTGCTCAAGTGGGTTCTTCGCGTTGGAGTTACATGACCAGAAGTCATGGAGCTGTGTGGAAGACTGATAAAGTACCAACTGGAGCTCTTCAATTCAGGTTCGTTGTGACTGGTGGCTATGATGGTAAGACGGTTTGGTCGCAGAGAGTTCTTCCGGCTAATTGGGAATCTGGTAAGACTTATGATGCTGGTGTTCAAATCACTGACATTGCTCAAGAAGGTTGTGATCCATGTGATGATCATATCTGGAAATAACTCCATACATTTCTCTTTACTTAGGCAAAGTTCTTTATTAATTTGAGTGAAACAATACTAGTATGTATAATCTGATGATTCAAATAAAGATCTATAAATACACAGATAACACAAGCAAACTATTGAAGCACAATCCGCAACAAAACCATTTGTAGATATTCAACTCTTGTAAGGAAGACGATGTATTAAACAAGGATCTGAAGAACAACGAATTAACAATTGAAACATTGTACTGAGAAAAAGAAAATTTTTGATTCCAAACTGATTGATAAGTATAATTACAACAACGGAGAACGATAATTAAAATTGATAAGACGAAAGAGAAACCCTAAACCAGTTCTAAAATCTTAGACAAGTTTGGATACATATTAGAGAAAAGAAACACTAATTACTCGTTCAAGAGCTGGTGAATTTAGTAACGGCCTTGGTTCCTTCAGAAACGGCATGTTTAGCAAGCTCACCAGGAAGAACAAGTCTAACAGCAGTCTGAATCTCCCGAGAAGTGATCGTAGGCTTCTTGTTGTACCTAGCGAGCTTTGAAGATTCCGAAGCGAGTTTCTCGAAGATATCGTTGATGAAACTGTTCATGATTCCCATGGCTTTGCTTGAGATACCGATATCTGGGTGAACTTGTTTGAGAACCTTGAAGATGTAGATCTTGTATGTCTCGACGCTCTTCTTCTTCATCTTCTTTTTCTTGTCGCCGCCTGCTCCGGCTTCCTTTGGGAGCTTCTTACCGGCCTTTGGTTTCTTCTCCGCCGGAGCTTTCTCGGCCTTTGATTTCTCCTCTACTGGTTTATCGGAGGCTGGTTTCTTCTCGGCGGGCTTCTTCTCAGCTTTGGGCGCCATTGTTTTGACTTTTTTCTGGGTAAACAACAAGCACAGATCTAGAAAGGTTTTGAGTTGATTTTGATAATTTGTTGAAGCTTGAGTTTTGCTTTTATAGTAGATCGACAGATTGACATGATTGGTTATTAGAGATCGGTGAGGATCGATGAGATGGAAAATCTTAGCCGTTGATATGTTTTTTAATCGACGGTTTAAGAATGTTTACAAACAAGGTAAGCTCATGATGCGGGATGGATGACATGTCAATTTTTAGTGTTAAATTCAAGCGCGACGTTGAAATTTCCATTCCCGCTCGACTATATTCTAAATGGGCTTTTGTAGGTCCATTTTTTCCAAATACGACCCAATCTAAGTTGATCTGATTTTTTTAAATGAAATTTCAAATTTATTAATCATCAAAAAAGTTATATAAGTGTGGCTGTATATGAAAAAATTCACTTAATCATAGTCATAAGGTAAAAGTTTGGAAACAAAAAACCAGGACTTCAAACCAATATCAAAGAAGAGGTTCCAATCTATGAGCTCCTCCATAATTTAGGGAGGAAATGCGATTGTGAATAGTCTTGTCTATCACATAATAGATAACTAAAAAAGAAGAGCTCATAGTGCCATCGATTATCAACTTGTTGATGCTTGTGTAAGGAACTCTTGACAATTTAGATCTGCAGGCCTTCGTTGTTTTACCACTCTTATTGAATAGATCCGTTTGATTCATTTGCCTGATTCTTTGTTGGGTTCTGATTTGGTACTTTGGAGGCATTCCTCTGATACTTTCCTACCATTTTCTCTGCTAAATGTACATGGAATCAGATTTGCAATCCAAGCCCTTTGGTTTCGTGGAGTAAGATTATCTGGTTCTCTCAAAAAGTGCTCAGATTTTTTTTTATATCTTGGCTCGCTATTAAAGCGTTTCTGGATACCAAAATAACGAGTTCCATTAGGACCACTAATATCAATTTACTTTCCAACATTGCACCACTTATCAAACCAGAAAAAAGAAGTTAGCCCATACTGGATACTGATCTTAAATAAAGGGTAAGCCTTGTCACGAAGCTTTAAGAGTTTCCTCCAAATTCAGGATCCTTAAATATTATCTTTAGCATCCCAAAAGGAATTATGACGAAGAAGGTAATGCTTTACCCAATTGGACCATAACGAATATGACGAGGAAATGAGTCTCCATATCAAATGATAAGCAAAAACTTTAGAAGAGTCTTTAAGAGGTCTTACATCTAGACCTCCTTCATCTTTTGGAAGACAGACCTCAGTCCAATTAACCTTTGCCTTTGTTGAAATATTCAAAGAACCGAACCATAAAAACACAGAGCACAACTTCTCAATTTCAGCTAAGCAAGCACTAGGGAGTTGGAAATTAGAACACCAGAAATTCGAAATGCTAGAAATAACATATTGAATAAACTGAGTCCAACCAGCAAAGGAGAACATTATAGAAGCCCAAGATGACATACAAATGCGAATCTTAGAAAGAAGAGGCTCATAATCACACTTAGTCATTGCTTTAGTGGTCAAATGTAAACCCATATACTTGATAGGTAGGGTGTCGGTGGATATACCCGCTTGTATAGCAGCCTTAAAAAGGGGAGAAGTGTCTCTACCCGCAATGAAGATAGAAGATTTAGCAGCATTTATACGTAATCCAGACATATCATCAAAATGCTTCAAGACATCAAGAATACCCTTTAGAGATGAAGGAGAACCATCAACAAATACAAGGATGTCATCTGCAAAGCTGAGGTGGGTTAGACCATTTTTTTTGAAATTCGGATGATATCCAAAAGGAGAATGAGTAGCAGCAGAGTTGAGCAATTTAGAGAGGATGTTATTAACAATAACATACATGTAAGGAGATAAGGAACATCCTTGTCTGATGCCTCTTGATCTTGTAAAAAATCCTTCAAGCTCACCATTAACGACAACAGAAAAGCTGGTAGTAGAGATACAAACTTCAATCCAATGAATAAACTGATCGTGAAGACGCATAGCATGTAAAGCATATTTAATGGAAATCCCAATTTATTGTATCGAATGCTTTTGCGAGATCAAAATTTATGGCATATCGCAGAGATATTGAAGTTTTATGGTAGTCCTTAACCAACTCAATAGCTAACAAGATATTTTCCAACAGTACTCTAATTCAGTTCTATAGCTTTAGAAGAATCTCTTTGAGTCGGTTTTCAATCAGCTTTGAAACAACCTTGTAGATGAGGTTTCAACAAGCTATAGGTATATAATTCTGCATCCTAGCAGCCATGGAGTGCTTTGGAACCAGAGTGATGGCGGTAGCATTTACCCCAATGGGTAGGAATCCAAACAAAAAGAAAGATTGAACAGACGTGATACTTGACCAATTAATGATTAAGCAGATCTATAAAACTCGACAGGATAACCATCTGGACAAGAGGATTTATTAAGAGGCATTGAGAAAATCACTCGAGTAATTTCCTATGGAGAAATAGGAGAAACAAGTTGTGAAGATGATTCATTAGAGCATTTGAAGTCTATGAGTCAGAAAGATCAAGGTACACAGAAGTACTAGAATTAATTAGGTGATTAAGAAATGATGAGAAGTAAGAAACTACATCATGCTTAATAGCATCGATGTCAGTTAGAACCTCACTAGTGGCATTTGTGATTTTCTCGATAGTAATCTTAGCAGTTTGAGGTTGTACTATACGATAAAAAAATGTTGTTTTTTGATCACATGCACCAAGCCACCAAATTCTAGATTTTGTCTATAAAATCTTTCCACAAGATGAGCAAGATTATGCCAGTTAGAAGAAGTCTATTTAGATCTCCTTAGTTCAAACATGAATATTACCAAAGTGAGTTCTATTCAGATCTCAAAGAAATGGTTTTAGCAGCTTTAACTTTTTATGAAATATGTGGAGAGCAGATCTAGTGTCAAAGAGAGGGGGAGAGCTAGAGCAGCTCTCTATTACCCGAGGGATAAACTCAACATGATCAGCTAAATAGGTGAAATGCCTAAATGGTATCATGGAAGATGATATAGACGAAGATAAGCGAACCACACAGCAAAGATAATTGGAAATAGCACCAACTTCAAAAGTAGCATAAGAGTGAGGATAAATATTCAACCAAGTTCCATTTACCAAAGCACGATCAAGCTTCTTACCAATAGGTTCCGTATCTCTTTTGTTCCACCAGGTAAACAAAGGAACATAAAAAGTCAAATCTGAAAGTTTACAATTATGCACCATATCTCTAAAATGAGTCATACCAGTTTGAAAAATAATCAGCAACTCTAGATTGTTCAGGCTGGTGAGAGAATCTCATTGTAATCTCAATTAGGATCCATGGAATAACATGACAACCAAAATTACAATTGAAAGAGATCATTCCAGAGAACTTGTTTATCCAGTTCGAATTTAGAAGCATAAATGGCAGAACAGTAAAAAATTTCATTCGACGACTTGAGAAGAACTGAGCAAGTCAGAAGTTGAGCACTAAAAACAAAAGAGTGAGTAGCACATCAGGAGAACTGCACATCCAGATTCTACCAAGACGGTGGTGACTATAGTTCAAAATAATTTGCCAGTCAGGTACAACTGATTTAGT
Organism: Lepidium aucheri; assembly: GCA_900406435.1. NCBI lineage: Eukaryota > Viridiplantae > Streptophyta > Magnoliopsida > Brassicales > Brassicaceae > Lepidium > Lepidium aucheri. Next base: position 48,867 of record OVBA01000649.1, on the reverse strand, counting down.
AATAGCATCACAATTAACTTTCTGAACTCTAGTTTCCAAAAAACAACCAAACATAGGTTTAGATTCCTTCATCCATTTACGAACCACATTATGCTTGCGAGATTGATTAAATCCTTGCAAGTTCCAGGAGAAAAAAGAGATCATGGCTTTGTGGCAGAACGAGTTGACTTGGGGCGAGATGCTATGAATTTGTTTTCCTTTCCTTTGCCTTAATTGCCATACACTGTTATTAGGTCTAGAATTTCACCATCCTCTCTATCCTCATCAAGAACCTGAAAACGAGAGGAAGGAGAAACTGAAACAGATTTAACAAAATTGACCATTGTATCTTTCAAGACCAAATTGGGAGGAACAACGGAACAATTATATCGTTTAACAGTCGTCCATTCCGAGTTCTTGTCAGCCAAAACTTTCTTAGTTGGGCTAGATACAACAATAATAGAAGTATCCAATGCCACTGACTCATTATTATTAAGAGTAGGCTCTTTGGAGCCAGAGTGGTTTTAGAAGCAACCTGAGGGGGAGCATCACATATAGCCACAGATGCAAAACCAGAAGAAAGAATAGGAGCAAAGTTAATCTGCTGATCTGAGTTAAAGAAACAAGGACTGTCACGTTTAAGGATAGAAGTTTGCTTGTCCCCTTTGCTCAGACAATTTTTCATAGCATGACCCAATTTATTACAAGAACAACAACGAGGAGGGAGCTATGGAAATTCAACCGACACATTGGCTGCAGTAAACTTGCCAGCAGGAAGAAATACTTTTTTGGGAATAGGGCGATGAAGATCTACCTCGACCAAAACTTTGGCAACATCTAGGCGCAAACATTTCTCCGTCTTAGGGTGAAGTTTGACATGAACACCGATATGACAAGCAAGAATGCTAAGTCCCTTGTAAGAGAATATATGGTTAGGAACACTAGAGAAATCAACCCGCATAGGAAGAGTTGAAATGTCACGACTCTGAGAAAAAATATCAGGACACCATTCTCGAATAACCAAAGGAACCTCAACAATATGCCATAACTTTCTTCTTGAAACTCTATTGTGAATGCCTTTACCAGCAATACAGAATAAAATAGATGTATGACTGAGAAAATTAACATCAATCTTGAGTGATTTGACTCGATTTTGCCAGATACGGTTGACTGTCGCATAGACAAAGCCAACATGAGGGGTATCGCCGATAAAATGGCCTAAGAGAAAATCAGACCATAGAGGAGGAGAATCAAGTACAAGATCATCTGGAATCACAGCAGAAACAGTACCATCAGAGAAAATGAAATCCAGATCGAAGGTTGAAATAGAGTTGCTCAATTTTGAAATCACAGAGGCTAAGTAATCATAGGAGATCTGAGGAGAGGAGCCAACAATTGGAGGAATTGAGGCAGAAGTTGGAGGAGATGACCCAACAATTTGAGGAACAGAGCCAACAATCGGGGAAGAAGAAACAACAATTGAAAGGATTGAGTTAACAAGAGCAGGAACATCTTCAGAAATCATGACAGAATATACCGGAAACCACTCTAAGGTGCTGAAGAAGAGACAGAAACCGACCTTAGAATGCCGCTGAAAAAGTCACCGAAAAAAAAACTACCGAAAAAAGAATTAAAATCGCCCGATAGAATCGCCTACACACCCTTAATTACACGCGCTTCAACTGCGGTAATCATTCAACTATTGTGCATTAAGTTGATCTGATTCTTATGTTTTAATATAATTAATGTATTCATTAATTGTAATCTAATGTATTCCTGAATTGTAATCTAATGTACTCCTGAATTGTTTTATTATTCTTCTCCTTTTGATAGAATTGTGATAATCATAACACTTATTTAAAGTAAAAAATCTATAACTATTTTTCAAAGGAGAATTTGTCTTTTGGATTCTTCATGTACCGTTGGCAGTTTAGAAAACTGATTATTGTTCTATATTTTTGAAGATATAATCTTACTATTTTTCTTATACTTCAGAATGTTCATCAAATCTTCGAATTTTTCTAAAATAATTATGTTATAGTGATTTTAGCAGTGCAAAACAAAGTACGGTGCAGTTTGGATAAGTGCGGTTTAAATGCGGTTTTGATAAAAAAAAGGACAAAAAAACTATTATTGGTGACAAAGTGCATAACAAAAAATTAATATGATTGGTGAAACTATAAAAACGGAACGGTTTATTGGATAACGTTATTTTAAAAAATTATTATAAAGAATTTATTTTAGAAAATAATTTAAAATTTGAATAAATAAATTTCTTAGAATATCCTAGTTGAATGCTTTAGTTATGTTTATTCAAGTTGGTTAGTATATTTAGATTTCTGATTATAGTTTTAAATATTTAAATAATATAAATTTTATATATAAATAATTATTTATAAATATATAATTTTTTCCCGTATTTAAGAGGTTAGGTATCCAAAGACCTAAAATCTAAGATATGTTTGGGTTCAAATTTGAGTTTTGAATAATATACTATGATTTTAACCTAAAATAAACATATGAACACGTCTCAAATTAGTAGAATCAAAAACTCAAACACTAAAAAAAATCTGTCCAAAGCTGAACAAATAAGCGATTATACAATCACAATCATAATCTATGAACAATGGTTCAAATTTTCAACACCTTATTTTTTCTATTTTCCACTTCACATCATATTCTCTCTCTTCCACATAATTATTCAACACTCTTTTAACTTTTATACCCCTACAATAATTTTGTTTAATGAAATTCAACACCTTACCCAACTATTTTTTATTTTATATTCTTATTTTTATTTATATATTATAATCATTAATAAGAATTAGTAATTAAAACTAAAATCACCAACCCCGGAGTGAGCTACATCGACAGAAGAGAGAAAAGAAAGCGGAAGGGGTAAATGAAATTTAATTAAACACACCAAAATTCTAAAAAATAAAATAAATTGCAATACAATACATAAACATTAACACACCACACTTTGAAAAAAACATAACACACAACTAAAAAAACACACATAATTTAATTATTACGATAAATTGAACTCACGAAAACAATAAAGCTTTTAAAAGTCATATAGAGATTAAAAAATCTCTTTAGCCATGAGACTGTCCGAATGTGTTTGACTAGACCCGTTTGCAATTTATGATGTACATTTAAATCACACAATCATATTTAGAATGCACATGATTTGAAAATGGAGGTTGCACCACAACTGAGAATGGTAGCAGAGAACTAGACCACTTTACTTAGATTGATCATAATAGATCCAATTTTGAAGATATGTATCTCGTTCATCTTCAACAACCATATTATGTAATAGGATACATAACTTCATGATGATAGCCAAATTGGCTATGTCCCACATATGAGCAGGTTCACAAACGATATTGAATCAAGTCTGCAATACTCCAAATACTCGTTCGATGTCCTTCCAATATGCATCTTGATATTGTGTAAATAAATTGTCTGGTTCACTCTGAGGAAGTCTAATTGATTTGATAAATTTTGGATAAGAAAGATAAATATCATCAGCGAGGTAGTATGACATATTATATGGACGTGGTTCACAAAAAAATTCACATTTGAGTATTTCCTTGTTCAAAATCATTTTTCTTAGATTAGAGGATCAATAATTTTCTTCATAAAAAAAGGAAGTGTTTTTATTGATATCGTTTCACACTTTTATTATAATGGTGAATGGTAACATCTTATCTTCCTTGTTTGAAATCCGTGAAAATCTCTTCACCAATGAGAGACAGTATGTCACTAGTATTTTTGAAATATTACTACTAATAATTAATCTACTAAAATTATGTTTTAAATGCTTTTTTGTCACCATATAATAAACTTAAATATCTTTATTTTGTTTTAATTTATAAGACTATATGAACTTTCTGCACATGCGTACGGACATATTTTTTTATTAAATTTTATTTTGTTTTATACACTAATTAATTTTCTTATTAGTTTATTTCATATAATACATTAAAATAATATTATTATGATATGTAAAAGATGGTTTTTATATAATGTAAAATTTCAAAGAACTAAAATAAAATATTACAAATTTAATGAAAATAATAGATTAGATAATAGATCTTAGTATTATACATATGACTATGTTATTAAAATAGTTTTTCTAAACGCTAAAAATATAACTAGTATAGTTAAGTTATGGGAGAATTGCAAAAATACCCCTCAATAAGGACATTTTTATCATTGCTCTTATGTTTTGGACATTTTCAAAAAATTCCCCTCATAGTGGAAAATGACCAAAATACCATTTGATTATTTATTTTTTATATTTTTACAAAACTTTTTTCCGCCAAAAAAGAAATTTTATCCTGTCAAAATTACCTTTTTCCGCTAAAAAAATAAATTTCCTACCAAATTTTTTTCCAATTGACGAAAATTTTTTCCCACCAAAATATTTTATAAGGAAGTTTATAAATTTTTTTATAAGAGAGCTTATAAAATTTATAAGGCTTTACAAGAGAGTTTATAAAACTTATAAGGCTATATAAGAGACCTTATAAAATTTATAAGGCTTTATGATAGAGCTTATATAATTTATAAGGTTTTATAAGGTATTTACAAAAATTTATAAGAGAACTTATAAAATTTATAAGGTTTTATAAGAGACCTTACAAAATTTATAAGACTTTGTGATAGAGCTTATATAATTTATAAGACTTTATAAGAGAGCTTAAAAAATTTATAAGGTGTTTACAAAAAATTTATAAGGTGTTTATCAAAATTTATAAGAGAGCTTATAAAATTTATAAGGTGTTTATAAGAAATTTATAAAATATTTATAAAATTTATAAGGCATTTATAAAAATGTATAAGGTGTTTATAAAAATTTTGTAAAGATTTATAAGCAAAATTATAAAAACTTTTGGCGGAAAATTGTTTTTTTTTGCGGGAAATTTTTTTTTCTCTTAATTTTTTAAAAATTTTCATAATTTCTTTTTGACGGAAAATTTTCTTTTTTTTCGCGTGGAAGGTATTTTGTTATTTTTGTATTAATGAGAGTATTTTTGAAAAGATAAATTTCAAAGGGCATTTTATTAAAGGGGTACACTAAAAAAAGCATTTCTCAAAACTACTTTTTTAAAGTTATTTGCATATTAATAAGATAATATTGATTTTTTTGGATGGACATGTAAATTATAACGACTATTAAATCAAAATTAAAGATTCAAATTTTTGAGGAATTATATCAATGATTTCTTTCATAAACATATCACATTTTTGTTTGTTTTTTTTTTATATTTTAAGAGAAAATTAATATTAAATAAATATAAGCATAAAGAGTTGAGTTTTTCTCAGTGTGGTAGTTATGATGATACAACAAATGACTTGACATTTGAAGTTCAAATCCTCCTACTACATTATAGTAGATTAAGAAAAAGATTTTAGGGGTGTAATTTAGGCTATGGATCAGACATAATTGATCTAACTGTTGACAAACAAAAATTAAGCATAGAAAAAGAACTTTTAAGCATATGTAACATTTTTAATATATAAATTTTTGATAGATTTCAGTTCTATTATAACATGATTTTTCTTTGTGTAATCATTTTTGATAAGTTTTATCAAAAGTATATATAATGTAGTTGTGCCACCAATGCAATTTACCAGCATATAAAAAAAAATTAAAAGTAATTTTGTTAGGACATATTCATAATTAACAAAGCTACAGAAAACATGAAAAAAGCTTACATAGCATCTTGCAAATAAAATATTAGTTTTAAAATATCTTTGTCTTTCGCCTTCACATTATCTAATGTTCTCACATTCACAACTTAACTCAATCAATATATAATAATCATATGTAAAACAAAAAGAAATATTCAAAAAAATTACTTAATATATTTTTTAACAAAATTCTATGAACAAAAATTCAACAAATAACTTATCAGTCAAGATATATTTATCTAATTTGCTAGACCAAATATCTTTGAAGTCAATCAAATATTTTTGAGAAACTTGTATTGAAAAACAGTCATAGGATTTCACCATAGTTGTATAACAAAACATTATTTTTACTTAATTTTATATGTTGTATATCATCATCATACTCCACAAAACTAAATGTGTTAGATAACTTTTGATTGATCTATACTTAATTGATTTTCAAATATCATGCAAGTATAACAAAACATTATTTTCACTTAGTTTTATATGTTATAAATCATCATCATACTCCACAAAATTAAATGTGTTGATAATTTTTGATTCATCTATACTTAACTGATTTTCAAATATCATGCAAGGTATTGATATTTTCATGCTTCATCTTGGAAACTCAAGGATTTAAAAATCTTAGGGATTGAAAGCAACATTGGAGTATGAGCATCGTCTTGAGCTTGAGCCTGAGCATTAGCCTCAATCTCATCCTGAGCATGAGACCGAGCATTGGCCTCAGCCTCATCCTAAACTTTTGCACGAGCCAAAACCTCTTCCTGAGCACGAGACAAAGCACGACCCTCCGCACTAAGATAAAATAATTACCGATTAAAAGATTCCAATGTATTGAAAGGATCAAGCGTACATACCAACTTGTTATAGAAATGCATAGTATACTAATTTGCTCAAAACATTGTAAACCCAAGAAATAAAGCAAGCCTACAAATAACCACCAATTATATACAAAATGTTGGAAACTCATCGACAACTAAATATTGATTTCAAATCCAGGAACCAAATAACAACTTAGGTAAAGCAAGAGTCTTGAAACAAATAATACATGAAGAGAATTCTGTGATTAGATAAACTTAATTGCAATTCTTGTGTTAAATCTAACTATACAAATCTTACATCATATAATTATAGGTGTTCGGTGATACCACAACGCCCTGATGCCATACCGTTGATTCAAGAGAGGAGCAGGTTGTTGCATCATGTCTTTGACATTGAGTTGGTGCTAAATTCTTTTCTTTCTTAGTTATAACTTAAGCTTGTGTTGAATTTGATGCTCTAGCAACTATAGTAGCAAAGCTTTGATCATTAGCTCCACAATTTGTGTTTACCATCTCACATTTACCCACATCAGGCACAATTTTCATATATTTTAACAAAGTAATTTTCATCAGTTGAAGAGAGAACAAAGTAGTTTTCATATATTTTACCCAATGTCTTCAATCATATCTAACAAATTGTAACATGGAATATGACAATCTCATATACATTCTGTAAGTGTAAACAAGTTTACACTATAATAGTTACTGTGAATGCCAAAATTAATCACTCCTCATCATCGACTTATTTATTATTGTTAACATCTGTTGTCATTTCCTCTGGGCTCTTGGCAACTTCAACAAAAATTAGTCTACCATCTACAATCTGAAACCAATGAATCAAACAAAAGAGCCAATAAAACTTTCAGTACGTTTCTAAAGAAGCTCAACAATGTTATTGTTACATTGAAAGGAACAAAATCTAAATAGCTTCAGACCCCTAACCAGATTATCACAGTGAACTACCAATACAAGAGGTACCCAAAACTTAAATCACAAAAGGTCCTGAGTATGTTCTTTAAGACTGTAATGTGTCCAGAAAAGAACATTTTAATATAAATTCAGTACAGAACAAAGTCATTCTTAAGCAGATCTCCAGGAACAAAATAGTACAGCCTATTAAAGTGATATTGGAGAAATTTACTTTTCTTTTCTCACCTTACCATCTAAGCTTTCCAATGCCTTTTGGGCATCTTCCTCAGACTCGAAGGTTACAAAGCCGAATCCTTTTGGTCTCTGTGTTACTGGGTCCCTAATAAGCCGAGCTAAGTTAACACACAAACACAAATTTAGTTCAGGAGCAAAAAGAAAACTAATTGAGCCATAAACATAGTTGAATTCGTGTTTCACCTTCTTTGATTTGGCCAAAAGGAGAGAATAATTGCCTCAGAGATCCATCTGTGGTGTAACCAGATAACCCTGCACGAGAAAAATCTATAAAACCAGAGCAAGTAGAACCAAACAAGAGATGGTGAGAAACGATTATCATACTGCTAACGAAGAGTTGAGCTGAAAATCTCTTAGCCATCTTTAACAATAAGCCAAATTGTTCCGCAAAAGTTTCAGAGCAAATGCGAAAAATCAGTTTAAACGACGACATTATCAGAAGAAACACAACATTCGGATCGAAACGGCAACGTTTAACGAAGAAACGAAAAGGCGAGTTCAAGAATCGATTCATTTGCAGGGACGAAGATATAAAATTAAGTAGACAAATCATTGCATCTGAATGACTAAGAAAAAGAGATTGGATCTGGTTTGATTACATCGGAATAAGAAAAATATTCAAAGAAAACGAAAAAGAAACCACATTTAAACCACTAATCGTCAAACACCGATGAACTCTAAAAACCCTAATTTTACAACCCTTCCATTAAACAACCGAGATACACAATTCAAGTACTGGTAAATTTGGTCACAGCCTTGGTTCCTTCAGAAACGGCGTGTTTCGCGAGCTCTCCAGGAAGAACAAGTCTAACAGCAGTCTGAATCTCCCGAGAAGTGATCGTGGGCTTCTTGTTGTACCTTGCGAGCTTTGAAGATTCCGAAGCGAGTTTCTCGAAGATATCGTTGATGAAACTGTTCATGATTCCCATGGCTTTGCTGGAGATACCAATATCTGGGTGAACTTGTTTGAGAACCTTGAAGATGTAGATCTTGTATGTCTCGACGCTCTTCTTCTTCATCTTCTTTTTCTTGTCGCCGCCTGCTCCAGCTTCCTTCGGGAGCTTCTTACCGGCCTTTGGTTTCTTCTCCGCCGGAGCTTTCTCGGCCTTGGATTTCTCTTCCACTGGTTTCTTCTCCGCCGGTTTCTTCTCTGCCTTTGGTGCCATTTTCGGAAGATGGATATCAAAGATTGTTTCAGATGACAATCGTGAGATCAAGTTTATGAGTTACACAACTGTGTTGCTCAATATATAATGAATTAGATACTGATGATTGGTTAGTTCTCATATCACAAGGATCGATGACGTGTAGCTATCATTTATCGTTAGATTTAATAAAATCCGTCGATATATGAACGGTTTAGATGTGCTTTTTATGGGTTACCTTTATTTTACTTACAACTAGGACCACCTCTTATGGGCTTCAATGGGCTTGCATATGTAGCGGTATGGACCTAATAGAACAAGCAGAAATCTAGCCCGATTTAACCCGTAAATTTTAATTGATACTTTAGGTGAAGCAATATAAGCAAAAACCCTAGCTTTCTTCCGTCTTCTAGCTCTTCTGTGCTTCAAGGCAAACAAGAGAACTCGAAGCGGCTGCTACTTAAATTTTAGGTAAGAAATTGCCGGAATTTCCAAAGCAGCATATTTCCTCCAATTCAATTATCAGCTATTTGTCCCTGTTAGAACACGCTCGCAGTTGATTTTCTCAATCTAGTGTTTCTCCGGACAATCGAGGTCCAACCTCTTGTTTATGCCGATTCAGTGTCATGTTGTGTACTTTTGGGATCGAATTCGTTGTCTCCTTAGATGTTCTTAGAAGCATAAGCTGTTTTGTGCATTTTATATGAACAAAAATAGTTCATTGTATTAGTGTATATAGAGAGCGTAAATCTTTTACTTTATAAGCTTTATCATGTAACTTAGGTTGATGGAGGCCAGATTTTTTTGTTTATAACATTGCAGTTTTTGAATTTTGAAGAATGGTGAGAATCAGTGTCGTCAATGATGCTCTTAAGAGCATGTACAATGCAGAAAAGAGAGGAAAAAGACAGGTCATGATCAGGCCTTCATCTAAAGTTATCATCAAGTTCCTTATCGTCATGCAAAAGCACGGTATGGTCAATTTTAGTGTTAAATTGATTTCATTCCTTACGTTTCTGTATAGTTTCAAATGTAATGATACTTGTTCCACTGTTGTTTGTCATGGATTTTAGGTTACATTGGCGAGTTTGAGTATGTTGATGACCACAGGTCTGGTAAGATTGTTGTTGAGCTTAATGGAAGGTTGAACAAGTGTGGAGTCATCAGTCCTCGTTTTGATGTTGGTGTTAAGGAGATTGAAGGTTGGACCGCTCGTCTACTTCCTTCCAGACAGGTTAGTCATAAAGACCATAACTTTGTGGACAATTCCAGTGTCAAAAAATGCTTGTTTTGTATTTTGCTGGCTAGTAGGTCAAGTGTCATGACTTGTAGATTAATGTTACAAACTCATTGAACACATCTCTATCTGCAGTTTGGTTACATTGTTCTGACTACTTCAGCCGGAATCATGGATCATGAAGAAGCTCGGAGAAAGAATGTTGGTGGCAAGGTTCTGGGTTTCTTTTACTGAAGCAGCTTAGTGAGATTATGTTTGTCGGGTTTATTTTGGCTTTCTCCATTTATGGAAGGATTGATAAATTCGATCGACCTCACTGTTAAAGTAGTAGTTAGTAGGCTTTTTTCCCGTTTTTTTTGACTCGTCCATTGTTCTTTATGCTTAAAAATGAAGAGTAGACTGATTTATTTTCAGTGATTACAGTTGGCAAGACTTTTGCGATTCATTAAGCAAATCATCATTCGAATAGTGTCGTTCAATTAGAAAACTCATAAAATCCCATTGTGTGAGTTGAGTTGGCAAATTCAAACGACAATGTTGAAATTTTTGCTCTTTAGGTTCTAGATTTAAGAAATTTTCTACCTTTCAATGGCGTATTGGCAAAGTTGAAAGTTTCACATCGGAAAGTTCCAAATATTGACAAAACCGAAAAAGAAGACCAGACGACAAAAAGTTGATAGGTTTTCGAGAACTGACACGTGGCGTATGTGGGGGAGGCAAAGAAAGGTTAACTGAATTGGATTTAAAGTAATTAATAAAAGGCCCATAAGGTAACGTGCCTTGTATAGGCCTCCTCCTAAAAGAATCCTTCTCTGTTTTTGTGCTTTTGTTGCTAACGTGCGCGATTTGGTTTTATCGTGCACCCGAAGTCCCGAAGTAAAATTAAACAAGCAGGGAAGACACAGAAGAAAAAGCTAAATCGGGACTGGCGCATTTTAGCCGTCCGCCATAACCTTCGCTCTTCGTTTGCTCCTCTCTCTGGTTTCTTCCGATTACCGCGGTTTTTTCCTCTATCCGGGTACGTGTTTTTTCGTGATCTTCTCTACATAGCCGATTCATTCGGTTTTTGCTCTTTCTGATCTGTTTTGATTTCAATGAAACTAAGAGATACAGTTTTTGATCTTTGAGTTTTCCTTTAGATTCGATGGCTGCTCCACCTGCTAGAGCCAGAGCCGATTACGATTATCTCATAAAGCTTCTTTTGATTGGAGATAGTGGTATGTGATCTGAATCTCTTCAATGTTTTTTTCTCGAGATCCAAGCACATCTGTTAATTACCGTGGATCCATTAATAGTGCTTGAATCTATTTAATTTCTTTTGATTGATCTATGTACTGTGATGTTGCTGCATTGTTTTGTGTTGAGATCGTTCTGTGGACCTAACAATATAGATTTCGTGCGTGATCGCTATTTAGAGATCTTTTGTAACCTAGGAATTTTTTGCAGGTGTTGGTAAAAGTTGTCTTCTTCTACGTTTCTCTGATGGATCCTTCACCACTAGCTTCATCACCACCATTGGGTTTGTTTTCACTCGACTGAACAAATATTTCAACTGATGTATGTTCTTTCTTTGACACGTGGTAAAGGGTCATGTTTCTCTTTTTGCCTTGATGTAGTATTGACTTTAAGATAAGAACAATTGAGCTTGATGGCAAACGTATTAAGCTCCAGATCTGGGACACAGCTGGTCAAGAACGGTTTCGGACAATCACCACTGGTGAGTTCTTCTTTTCATATTGTTGATATCAGTACTTCATCATTTACCATTCCAATATTAACAAAGTAGATAGATTCTCGAGGAGGTGAACAAGTCTTAAATAGCCACTTACAGGTGCTATGATCTCTTGTAAAGGGAATCATTACTAGCATTACTCATCTCAATATAAATCCAATTAGAAAGATCATCGAGGAGGTTGATGGCAAAGACCTATAAGTAGTCTTAAATAGCCACTTATAGGTAAAGGGATGGCATTTATCGACTGCGTTGCTCTGTTTGGTTGGCTGATTACTTTCCTAGGTGCTGTATAGTTGATGTTGTCGGGCTATATTGGCACTTGATATTGATCTGTTTCTTTTGTTCCTTTTCTTTTGCAATGTTCCACAGCTTATTACCGTGGGGCAATGGGCATTTTGCTGGTGTATGATGTTACTGATGAGTCGTCATTCAACAGTAAAATCCCTCTCCCTCAAGTCTTTCACTTATTAGGTTTGCTTAATTCTTAATGATCATTTCTTTTACACACAAGACTCTTGACGTTATTGCAGACATTAGGAACTGGATTCGTAATATCGAACAACATGCTTCAGATAATGTTAACAAGATCTTGGTAGGGAATAAGGCTGACATGGATGAAAGCAAGAGGGTATGAATCACACCGTTCTTTATCCCAGTTCATGACTTTTACGACAGATCCTGATACTCTGATAGTAATATCGTCTTGGTTCTGTCACAATTTACAGGCAGTACCTACAGCAAAGGGTCAGGCTCTTGCTGATGAGTACGGAATCAAGTTCTTTGAAACTGTAAGTCTTAACAATATCCTAATCTTCAATTTCAAGAGAACACAGTATGTGAACTAAATGGGTCGGGTTTATACATATATTGCTTACATAGCTAGCTAAATGTGTTGTTGCAGAGTGCCAAGACAAACCTAAATGTGGAAGAAGTTTTCTTCTCAATAGGGAGGGACATAAAGCAGAGGCTTTCAGACACTGACTCGAAAGCCGAGGTTGGTCACATCTTTCACATCTCTCCAGTGGTACTTTTTGATATTACATGCAATGTTCTGAGAAAAACGCATTGATTCACTTGTGTAGCCTGCGACGATCAAGATAAGCCAAACGGACCAGGCAGCTGGAGCCGGACAGGCCACACAGAAGTCTGCATGCTGTGGAACTTAGAAGTTGAATAAGTCTTTTTAAAAGTGAAGTTTTAAGTCGGAAGAAAAAAAGTTTGGGTGAAATGGAAAAAACTAAGATGTCGTTTGGGTGCTTCTGTTATTTTTGTTTAATGCCAACATTTCTGATTCGTTCTAAATTGCCCTTCCTATTTGTACGAAGGTTTAATCGAAACATATATCTTTTCTTTCCTCTGTTGCTGACTTTTTTTATGAAGGTGACTGAATTATTATTTCTCATTATATATCCTTTATTCTTATCTATCTCTTGGACCATCTACAATAATTTATAAATTCAACCTTCTACTTCCACTATCATTTTATCTCTTCCACCAAATAATTTTTCATTATGTGGCATTGAACTTCCATCATTCTTATTTCTTAACCTTTTCTTTGAACATGTCGAATTATTCGACACCATGATGTTACATAGTTCTGGGCTTTCAGTTTTCGGTTCCAACCATTAATTAAGTACAGCCTAAAATTTGATTCAGCTTTGGTTCTGGATAGATAGACCAAATTAGAGCCATAATAATATTGGTTCGGTTCCGAATGGATACTTGTAACCAAATACCTGAAAAAAATAATTACTTGTAACCAAATGTAACCAAAATATTTTTAGTACAAACTAGCTTTTATCTAGTTCTGCTCCATTCTCAATTAAGAACCAAATATAACCTTTGAAGTTACCTAAATTTGATATTTAGTTCGATTTGATATTTGTGTTCTACTTTTTATGTCCAAGGCTAGTCATATTTTTACAAAAATTTAAGCAAAACAAAACCATTACAACGCAAATTCATCAAACTTATTGTCTAGTTAAACTTGTTGGGTTTTGATTTGGACCAATGTAATTTGAAGAGAAAAGTGATCTTCAAACTGTATTCACATCAATCGGCAAGATCATATATTCATATGAATAAATAATAAAGACTATAAACCATGTAAGAACTCTGTGCGATTAAGTTTATCTAAATCCCTAACGAATATGAAAAAGAAATCAATAAATGGTTCTTCCCAACTCCAACTCCGTATTAACCAAACTCTTCATCGAGTCCAAATCCAAAGACGCCAATCCTCTCTCACCACTACTCAAGTTCTTCAAAGTCGTCTTCATCTCTGGTAAAAGTGAGAGTGTAATCAATTCCTTAAAGGCTTTGTCCTTCTCGTTCCTATGCCTCCTCATGTGTCCTCCAAGAGCTTGTCCCAATGGAAACTCCACAAAACATATCGGACAAGTATGAGACGTCGTCGTTTTAGGCTTCTTATTGGTAAATGATTTAGGAAGTGATGGATCATTGTTACTGTTATGTGGCTTTGTGTGGCTTGCACGGTGACCTCCTAGAGCTTGAAAAGACGAGAACTCTTTCAGACAAGTCTTACATCGGAAAACTTGTCTCTCTCCTCCGCCGTATTTATCATCTCTCGATAACAACATTAGACAATTCGCCGCCGTTTCCTCCACTCTCTCAATACTCTTACTTCTAGCAACCATAGCGAGTGACTTCTAGGGTTTTTGTTTTCTCTACAGTTTAGTTTTTAGTTTGTGTGTGCGTTTTGTGATGATAATTCTTCTTATTTATATAAAAAAGGAGATTGGGGGATTAAGTGAAGACTTATGTTAATTGAAGAAAATATACATATCTTATTGTGACTGACTTGCTCCCTAAGGTAGGGAAAATAAAATAGAAACTATCAGTGTCACCGCGTAATACTGAGGAGACTTAGAAAAATGGAAATATTTCATTTTTAAAAGAAAAGGAATGTTGTTGGTGCTTTCCTCCAAACAAAACAAATACAAATATTTAATAAATGACTGGAACAAGTTTTGATTATTATTAGAGTGATCTGTCTAATTTTACGTATGTTCTTGTTAATTGCACACAAAATTAAAATAAAAACTCTAATTCCATTCAAATTATCACAAATACTCAAAATTTACTCCACTTCTTAATTGCATATAAAATTAAAGTTAAAAAATCTAATTTTACTCGAACTAACATACATAGTATCAAAAACACCTAAATGATTTAAGATAGTTTTTGTCAATAGAGCTATTTCCTAGTCGATTTCTTTTGGGTTTTCAGTTTCTTTGATTTGAGATTCATTCGAGTATTTTAAAATTAGATCGAGTTTATTTCAGATATAGATTGGATTGAATTCAGCATTTATATTTATTTCCATAAAATTCAAAATTTTAAATCGAATAGAATTAGATTATTAATATTATTTTTGTAAGCAATTAAGAAGAAAGACAAACTTTTTAGTTTTGTATGTGATTAACAAGCATCTCAATAAATATATTCATAATTATATGAAATTTTTCGGGTGAAGTATCTTTATTATTATTATTATTCGTAGTTGTCTTATGTCTGTCTTTACTCTCACCCACGCGCTCTCTTCTCCTACGTGCATTCCTAAGCTAACTTATAACTTAAATCATCTTATTGACAAATGTCTTACTTGGTAAGCTTATCCAGATTTGTTATCCAAACAAAAAATGGTATACAATCAAATAATTCTTTTGGTTGAATAGTCAATATTTAATATTTCTTTATCAATTATTAAAAGTATAAACGAAATATGAATATTCCAGCAAATGATTATAACACTAGAATTCGAGTTCTTTATCCTATAGAAGATAGATTAAAAGAGATTTTAGAGTGAATTTTATATTTTGAGTCAGATTTTGCCATATCATGCTTACCTTTGATCAAAATGAATATTTACCCAAAGTCTCAAAAAAAATTCAATTTAAAGACCACCCATTTCTTTTGTTTTTCCCGAATCTACCATATATTATAGAATGCCAAAAGAGATTCAGAGGCCTGAGCCTATTACATCAAAAGTTCAAAAAGTAAGAAACCAAACTAACAGGCCAGAGCTTGATTGTCACAACAAAAGATAAGAAAATGAAAATTAACTTAGCAGGCCCTGGGCCTAGTTACAGCAAATATAATTAAATAGATAAAAGTTGGGCCATCGTTCTTCTGGGTCTCCTTCTCAGGCCCATGTCTTAGTTGTCCGCCTCTTGTACCATTGCTTGGTCCGCAAGCAACCCCATGCCATCGTTATTGGTTGTTAGCGTCCTTGTTTCATCCGTCCTATCTGTTGGCATCGCCTCACCTTCCACCTGGCTCGCCATGTCCGCTTCATGATTACCTGTAGGAATCTCAAGTTTGTGATCTATGGGATCATGTGACACATCTGCCATGAAGGTATCACTCGGGTTGTTGATCACATCCTCAATAATAACTCTAGTGTTGTAGATGCTATGTGTTGCCGTTCCATTTTCTTGTCTTCGCGAGGTGAAAGGCTGAGACCACCCATTTCTTATAAACTTTTAAATTTAGGTAGTTAATATAAATTTTATCTTTATTTTTTACAACTACATAGAAAATATAAATATATAATTAGTAAAACCCACATATTTTATAAAATGCACTAAGTTTCTATATACCTAGACACGACACTGGGGTCTTGTCTCTGATATTAGATGTTCGATATCTCCCACTATATTTAAAGATTATAAGAGTAGATTTTAGATTATAAATCAAGTTTTATATATTATCATATGCAATTTGGTGTTATATTTGTCTAACTTCTAGACCATATATACATACACACACACTTTGATATTTCTGATAAATTAAACTTCGTCAGTACGTATAGTTTATTCAGGTCATCATCTCATGATTCAATCTAAGAATGTCTGAGAAGTAACGTAGTAGAGGAGAACGAGTGTGTAGATTGCACGCGTCACCGAGAAGGGAGCAAATGAAAAGTCTGAAAAGGGTGGTTGGTACGGAATATGGAGAGAAACTCTTAGAAGCAAATTAAAGATAAGAAAATTAAGAAAATTGAGAGTGTGATGTGATGCGATATTTCTGATACTCTTCCACGCGGTTGTGATCTCAATATTCATCACTTAATAGATAATTCGTATTGTAATATCCACATATATAAGATTATAGTTGTTGGTGTTGACTATACAAGAGACTTGTATTAGCAAGAGACTTGTATTAGCATACTTCGGTATATATCAGGTTTGGTTCACTTCGATTCTAAGGATCAGTTTGGATTGGGTTCCAGGATTTTTAATCAATTTTTCTAAAAGTCAAGCACTTAAAACAAAAGTCTAAAACAAGTTGAGTTTAATAAAAAGTATTAGTATTTGAAATCTTTTGGTTATTCCAATTAAAAATTACTAATATATTTCGGATTTATAATTGTAAATTTTTTGGGTAGGAATTTATGATTGTGATTTTGAATATTTAACTTATTAAACAGTTTAAGTATAAATAATAAGTTTTAGGTATATAATTTTATTTTAGGTATTTAAGTATTTATTGTAGAGTTACTTTCAGTTCGATAGTTAGGATGATCAAACTAATAATTTAGGGCACTAGGGTTCGATTTCTTCCCACTATACTAATAGATTAAAAATGAATTTTAGGGTGTGTAATAGACTATGAATATGATCTTGTCAAACCCAATTGTTGAAAAAAGTATTAATTCAGTTCTAGGTTTGGTTTGTATTTGTGTGAGAAAATCGGATACTCACAGATTTAGCTCATATCCAAAATATATATGTTGACTCCAGTTCGATTTGATTTTTCAGGTTTTAGTATTTTGCCGGACCTTAAAACTCTATATTCACACAATAAGATAATAAATCATGAGTTACTAATATATAACTAATTGACAACAAATGAAGTTGCATGTATCAAATGTAACAAGTTAAAGGAATCAAATTTTCCTATGTGAGATATTTAATAGATTCTAATATAAAGCTTTTTGGTTTTCCAGTGGAATTTTTAAGCATAAGTTCACTACTCAGTTGGTTATCCCCCAATTGACTACCAGCCAAAGATAATGTTTGTGGTGAGATTAACACAATTTTTGTTGATCAAAGCGCAATAAAAGTTACATGAGAGGGTTTAGATTCTCGATTGGAGAAGCAAAATAATATAAGAGCTTTTTGTGTTCTTAGAGAGAAAAATGATGATCAGTTCCTCAGCTCAGCTTGCTAAGAATCTCCTTATATCTTAGGACAACTCTTCAGGCTATCGATTGGCAATGATGACACACGGCATGCAGGCCTAGCAGTTGAAGCATCATTGCTAGAAGTGTGGTCGCCGATGCTGGATAGTTAGACTACTCACCTACATCATTAAATATCTGCCAAGCGGCCTAGCAAATCCACATGTAGGTGAACAACTCTGCAACGCATTAAATGCATTTGCAGACTAGTTGACATAGATTTCGACCGAGCTTGTTCTCGTACTCATGCCGAGGTGGTTTTTGCCAAGTTGATCTTCTCACATTTTGTTAAGTGTTGGGTTCTGAGTTCCATGGCGAACCGAGTTGACTTAGTACAACAGTGAACCTTACTAAGTCATATGAGCCGAGTGACTTGGCGTGAAACCTACCTCCAACAAATAAACTTTTTATTGATAGATGTTGTTTTTATCAGTTTTTAATCCTTGTTTTCCATGGTTTTACTGAGTCAAAGTATGTGTTTTAGAGTTTTTTAGTCTGTTTTAGAGTTATTTCAGGTCATAGGTCATATTTGGAGAAAATGAGCTGTTTCGAGTGAAAACGAGCATATGAAGATGCAGAATTATGCAGAGACATCAGAAGTTTAGATTCTTTTGGAAGATTTCCCACCGTTGGATCAAGCTTAAATTTGGGTAAAATATATCCACGTGAGTAAACTTTTATTAGGAGGTGGTTTGAGGGTAATCGGACAAGCGGTTAGGAAGATGTGACGATTTTACCGAAGACATGTCATTCTGGCCGAGAACAGACGCCACCAGAAGATGCGCTCGACCTCAGGATCGACCTGCTTCATAATCGACCGTTCTAC
Organism: Lepidium aucheri; assembly: GCA_900406435.1. NCBI lineage: Eukaryota > Viridiplantae > Streptophyta > Magnoliopsida > Brassicales > Brassicaceae > Lepidium > Lepidium aucheri. The sequence continues at coordinate 30,046 of OVBA01000649.1, read as the reverse complement.
CCTTTGATCGATTATCGAAGTTTCGCGAGAAAACTAGATTTTCCTTATTTTGTACCAGACGCGTTTTTAGCCTGTTTAAATAGATTTCTGAGAATTTTTAGGGCATCCTATCATTATTTTTCAGCAACCACTATAGTAACCTTTGAGGAAGAAGATCTCTATCCTCCACAACACCATTGGAGAAAATTTCTGAACCCAATTTCTATTTAATTTAGTTTATCATTAGGTTTATCTATTCTCCTTCTTTATTTGTTCTTTATGCTATGCTTGAGTAGTTTACCAATCAGGTTTAGAGATTTCTAGGGATTTAGGGACTTAATGAATTATGAACAAATAGGGTTCGATGTTATGTGTTTTCCATCTAATCTAAGACTGAGTTTAATGCTTAGGTTAGACTGGCCACCTAGTCTATGGTCTTAGGTTGTTTAACTCTCCAAAAGCTTGTTAGATGCCTGAACTAGCTTAGATGAGCAATTAGCTTTAACCAACGACAGTTGATTGTTAAGGATAGTTCTGGACCTATTAGACCAATTTTATTAATGCATGTTTACATCCTAGGACCAACGATAGTTAGGAACACCAGGTTGATAGACATAGTAGTAGGCACCACGACAGTGGGTTTGCTAGAATTCTATGTCTAAGTCGAGAATTGGTTGAATAAATGCCCTGAATAGTTTTCTGAATTGATTCCCTGTTTCCTGATGAATTCTCGATGCATGATGCCTTTATTTGTTAGACTTACATCGTTTATAGTTTTCTTTAGTTTCCATCACTATTTGATTTGTCCTAGTTTGAGTTCATTCTAGAGATTGTTAGTGTAACCATTAGTCTTTGTGGATTTAATCCTTAAATACTACATCGATATAATACGTACGAGAGGTTAAATTGATATAACTAATCTTGTATCACTTATATTGGGGACTCTAAACTAGGAATTAAGCTGAATTGACATCTTTATTCATTGACTGATAATTCGTAAAGTATAAGTGATATCGTAGAATCTAAACTATGTATCTCAATTATTCCATATATATATATATATACATGCAAATCTATTTTTATTAATATCCATATATAATAAATAATATTCACATCCATCGGTAAGATTTAATGAAACAACAATGACCATAAAATCAATCTATGCAGTATATTTTTAAAAAATCAATAAATGGTTCTTCCCAACTCCAATTTCCAATTGACCAAACTATCAATCAAATCTATGTCCGAAAAATCCAAACAGGCCACTCTCTTCTCAGTACTCGATTTCTTCTAAGTCGCCGTCTCCTGTAAAGAAGAGCGTGTAACCAACGTCCCTGAAGCTTTCTCATTTTTATGTCTTCTCATATGACAACCAAGAGCTTGTCCAATCGGAAACTCCACTCCACAAATCGGACAAGGATGCGACGTCGTCGTTTTAGACTTCGCGATAGAAAGTGATGCATCGAAACAGTTAATGTGTTTCTTATGACTTGCCCGATGACCACCCAAAGCTTGAAACGACGAAAACTTTATCAAACAAGTCTTGCATCTGAAAACTCGTCCTTCTTCTTACGTGGTCTAGTATCTAACTTGTAGACCACGTATAGATACACTTTATGATATTTCTGACAACTAAATCTTCGTACGTACGTATAGTTTATTGATCAGGTCATCATCCGAAGATTCAATATAAGAATGTCTGAGAAGTAACGTAGTATACGAAAGCGAGGTATGTAGCAAATGATATGTGTGAAAATGGTGGTTGTTGGTACGGAATATAGAAAGAAACTCTTAATATAAACAAAAGATAAAAGCACCATTATCGGTTAAATGATATATTGAGTTTCTAAATTTTAAAATAATAATATTTTTTTGTTGTAATTTAATTTTTATTTTTAATTAATATAGTATTTAATAGTTTTTTTGCCAAGTGTTAAGAAAAAGTTCTTATATAAAAAACAGATATAGTTCTCTTTCATACTTTTTTCCACTTTTCTATATTCTATTATTTTTATATTGCTACGAAACTGGTAAAATCTTTTCTATAAAGATGGTCTAAAAAAATTACTAAAATTGAGAGTGTGATGTGATGTGACATTTCTGATACTCTTCCACGCGTTTTTTCCAAAAGTTTTGTGTATTCATATTCATTACTTAATGGGTAATTCATATTATAATATCCACATTATAAGATTATATATATAACTAATATGAACATTTGAATTATCAAAAGATATAGATAATATTTGTTATTTGGAGTTGACTGCACAAGACTTGTATAACCATGATTTGGCTGGACACCTGTTCCCGTTCAGTTTAGTGTTTCAGCTTTTGATACACAATGCTACAAGTCCAATTCAAATGTAAAAGTCTAAAACAAGTCGAAATTTAATAAATACTTTCTCTATTTTAAAATATAAGATTTACTCGGCAAAAACATATATATAAAGAAACTTAAACTTTATCAATAAATATTTTAGTTTAACAAATTTTACCTGTCATAAAAAATATTACTGAAAATTAGTCAAATACATTTAATTTCGTATAGAATATTGTAAGACATTTTATAAATTGAAATAATTTTTTTTGCTAAAATATCTTATATACTAAAATAAGGAAGTGATCTTTAGTCTAGTGACAAATAGTAAGTTCACTAAAGGCAGACGCATTTGCACATTCATAGATCGAGTCCTACCATCTATATTATGTAGGAACTTGGCTAATGAGCCGGCCAGTTGTGACCCAATTACTTTTTAGTATTTGAGTTTTCTTTTTGGTTATTTCAATCTAAAATAGCTAATTTTGAATATTTAAGCTATAAAACAGTTTTGATACAATTTGGTTATTTAAACTATAATTAGGTATATAATTGTATTTCAAATATTCGATACAGTTTGATTATTTATACTATAATACGATTCTTAATTCAATTTAAGTTTTATTCAGTGCTTCGAATACACATTATAGGTTATATCCGAATATTTATGTTCATTTTAGTTTGTTTTTAGTACCTACTAGTTTGGATCAATTTTAGTTTGGTTCTTCAAATTTAGGTATTTTGCCGGATCCTAAACTTGATTATCTACATTTGCTGGTTTGGCTGTTAAGTAAACTCCATATTCACAATCATAAGGCTGTTGTGTTCTCCATTGGGATTCTTAAGCATCAGACTACTTGGTTTGTTATCCTCAATCGACTATGGACACCCTAAACTAGGAATCATAGTACTTTCTTACTAAAGGTGAAAGCTCAATTAGCATCTTTATTCATTGACTGGTAATTCATAAAGTACAAGAGATATCGTAAAATCCAAACCATGTATCTTAATTATTCCATACACACACACACACATATATATATATATATATATACAAAAATATATACAAATCTACATTTACTAATATCCATCTATAATAAATAATATTAACATCGATCGGTAAGACTTAATGGAACAACAAAGACTATAAAATCATGTAATACTCAACGCAATAAGTTTTATAAAAAATCAATAAATGGTTCTTCCCAACTCTAACTTCCAATTGACAAAACTATCAGTCGAATCTATGTCTTCCGAAAAATCCAAACAAGCCACTCTCTTCCCACTACTCGAATTCTTCAAAGTCGTAGTTTCCGGTAAAAAAGAGTGTGTAACCAACGTCCCTGAAGCTTTCTCATTCCTATGTCTTCTCATGTGACCTCCAAGAGCTTGTCCCATCGGAAACTCTACTCCACAAATCGGACAAGGATGCGACGTCGTCGTTTTGGACTTCTTATTAGAAAGTGATGCATCAAAACAGTTAATGTGTTTCTTATGACTTGCACGATGACCACCTAATGCTTGAAACGACGAAAACTCTTTCATACAAGTTTTGCATCTATAAACTCGTCCTTCTTCTTCTCCACAATATTCTCCAACTTTCGATAACAACATCAGACAGTTCGCTGTCTTATCCTCCATTTTCTCAATTCTCGTAACCATGATTAAGAATTCACTGTCTGACTTCTAGGGTTTTAGTTTTTGTGTGTGAGTAATGTAATTCCGCATGCAAAGTATTTATAGTAAAGTAGAGGATTGGGGTTGAAGACACGTAATATAAATTGACGAAAATAGCCAAGATGACTTGCTCCATAAGATTAGTGAAAGTGGTATTCTTGTAAATTAAGTGGGAAGCTGAGATGTAAAGAAATCACGCGTATATAAAACTGAGGAGACTCGAAAACAGTCGTTGGACGTTACTTGGAGAAGGAATGTTCTTCCTACTTTCCTCCCCAAGTCTTATATTATCTTTTACAACAATTTATTATACATTATCTTCTTTTTTCTTTTTGTCAAAAATTAATATATATTACGGAAATTCATTGTTTTTACTTTAGTTAAAAGATAGTAAGGTCACATATATATATTTTTACTTTGGTTAGGCTATTTTAGTTATATTTTGATTATTAGTTCTCTCTAGTTTTTGAGCTTAAAGATCTATGGAACATGGAGTTTGTAAGAGGTTTGCTAATCCTCTTGGAATCAAGGTCTCTTTTTCAACTCTTCTCTCATCAGGTTATAGTTTCTGGTAGTGAGACTGATGGTTATATGTTTTTGTCCTAGCAACAAATGTTATAGAATTGTTAGAGAATAGTCTGATATATGTAAAATGAGAGAGATTGAGTTGATGATTGCTTGTCTTAAATGCTTCCTTATAATATCAAGGCTAATGGTTGCTTATCTTTTTATCTGCTTCTAGTCATTCTTTGGCACAATGAAAGAGAAAAGAAGGGAACATAGAAATAAAAAATACACACATCAAGTATTGTATATAAAATTTGCTTTTTATGTACTATATTGTAAGGCTTCATGGAAATTTATCAGGATGAGTGCTTCCAGCAACAATTTCCTGTAAAATTTAGCAAGTATGTGCTGCAATATTATTTAACTTTGATATTGTTCTTTTTTTTTCAGGTTCATCATGATTTACTTGCTTTTATATTCTGGAACTTCCATTTGTTTAGTTTACGAATGATTTGTAGTTCAGATTCTAGGGACATGACTACCTAAACATATGTGGAACATGGTAAACTTTTCTTTCCGCATTATTTATTTTGAGTTATGTTTTTCATATAGAAATTTTCTTACCTAGAATCATTGTATTAGGAACTTAAGATCATCTCTATCAATGACCACACATTTCTTTGTCGAACTATTCGTAGGCATTTTTAGAGTTATTCACTTACTATTTCATTCATTTCGAGCTTACAATTCTGTGTCTGATTCTTTTAAATGCTTTCTTTTGGTCTAACTCTTGCAACATGCTGATTTATTGTTTTTTTTTTGAGACAAAAAGAAGGATCAATTGAATGTGTCATTTATCGTTTTCTTATGATCGTTGTGAAATCTTATGATGATGGTAGAGAAAGTAATACTCTTATTGCTCATTCCTCCTTAATAAAACTATCTGTTAGTAAGATATTGGTTCAATATACAACTTTGTTATTAGATTGTGCAGTAAATGTAAGATGGCTTAATATTTTTTGTTGTTAGCACCAAATCCAAGCATTTGCCAACGTCGAGTTTGTAAGAAGAGGTTTCCAAATCATTTTGGAATCGTTGTTTGTTTTTTTACTCTTCTCTCATCAGGTTATAGACTGTGTTAGTGAGACTAATCGTTATCTGTTTGTGCTCTAGCTACAAATATTACCAAATTGTAACATAATATTTTGATACATGTAAGATGGGAGAAGTTGAGTTGATGATTGGTTGTATGCGATGCTTTGTTATTATATTATGGCTAATGGTTGCTTGTATTTATGCCGGCTTGTAATCATTCTTTGGCACAAACTAAAAGTGCAAAGAAGGGAAAATAGAAATCAGAAACATACACATCAAGTATTTTAATTAAAATTTGTTGTTTCTCTACTACCTTGTAAGATTTCATGGAAATTTTTCAAGATGAAGGTTTCCAATAGTAATATTCTATTAAATTTAGTAAGGATGTGCTGCTACATTGTTTAACTTAAGATTGTTCTTAGTTTTCAGGTTCTTTAAGACTTACTTGCGTTGATATCCTGGAACTTCCATTTGCTTAGTGCAAGAATGTTTTGTAGTTCAAGTTTTAGAGACATGACAAGTTCTTATTTTATAGGTTCTTTAAGACTTACTTGCTTTGATATCATGGAACTTCAATTTGTTTAGTGTAAGAATGCTTTGTAGTTTAGGTTCTAGGGACATGACTACCTAAAGATATATGGAACATGGAGTTTGTAAGAGGTTTGCTAATCCTCTTGGAATCAAGGTCTGTTTTCAACTCTTCTCTCATCAGGTTATAGTTTATGGTAGTGAGACTGATTATTTTCTGTCCACTTCTTGGAATATGCTTATTTATTGTTTCGTTTTTGTAGACAAAGAGAGGTACCAATTGAAAGTCTCATTTATCGTTATTATGAACCTTCTGGAATGATATGATGATGATGGAGAAAGTAATGCTCTTATTGATCATTCCTTTTGGAAACAAAATCCGTTAGTGATATATTGGTTCAATACATAACTTTGTTGTTTAATTGTCTTGTAAATGTAAAATGATTAAAGTTTTTAGTCTTTCCTGCAGTAGATTAGCACTAAAATCTAGGCGTTTACCAACATGGAGTTTGTAAGAAGAGGTTTGCAAATTCTTTTGGAATCAAGGTTTGTTTTTAAACTCTTCTCTCATCAAGTAACAGTTTGTGTTAGTGAGACTGATCGTTATCTGTTTGTGCTCTAGCTACATATGTTACATAATTGTAGCAAAATATTCTAATACATGTAAGATAGGAGAGGGTGAGTTGATGATTGCTTTTCCCCAATGCTTTGTTATTATAATAAGGCTAATGGTTTTTTGTTGTTATGTCGGCTTGTATTCTTTGGCATAATCTAAAAGTGCGAAGAGGGGGAAAATAGAAATCAGAAACATACACATCAAGTATTTTAATTAACATTTGCTGTTTCTCTACTACCTTGTAAGGTTTCATGGAAATAATTTCAAGATGAAGGTTTCCAATAGTATTGTTAAATTTAGTAAGGATGTGCTGCAACATTGTTTAACCATGAGATTATTCATATTTTATAGGTTATTTAAGACTTAATTGCGTTGATATCTGGAACTTCCATTTGCTTAGTGCAAAAATGCTTTGTAGTTCAGGTTCTAGAGACATAACATGTTCTTATTTTACAGGTTCTTTAAGACTTACTCTCTTTGATATCATGGAACTTCTATTTGTTTAATGCAAGAATGATTTGTAGTTTAGGTTCTAGAGACATGACTACCTAAAGATCTTTGGTACATGGAGTTTGTAAGGGGTTTGCTAATCCTCTTGGGATCAAGATCTGTTTTTCAACCCTTCTCTCATCAGGTTATAGTTTGTGGTATTGAGACTGATCATTATCTTTTTGTGCTCTAGCTACAGATGTTATATGATTGTTAGAGAATAGTCTGATACATGTAATATGGGAGAAATTAAGTTGATGATTGCTTGTCTCAGATGCTTCCTTATAATATAAAGGCTAATGGTTGCTTATCTTTTTGTCTGCTTCTAGTCATTCTTTGGCACAAATGTAAAGAGAAAAGAAGGGAAAATAGAAATAAGAAACATACACTTTAAGTATTTTAAATAACATTTGCTTTTTCTACACTAACTTGTAAGGTTTCATGGAAATTTATCAAGATGAGGTCTTCCAACAACAATTTGCTGTAAAATTTAGCAACTATATGCTGCAACATTATAACTTTGAGATTGTTTATGTTTTTCAGGTTTGTCATGACTTACTTGCTTTTATATTCTGGAACTTCCATTTGTTTAGTGCAAGAATGCTTTATAGTTCAAGTTCTAGGGACAAGACCACCTAAAGATCTATGAAACATGGTAAAGACATATAACCTTTCTTTCTGCATTATTTATTTTGAGTTTCAACTTATGAATGTTTTTCTTATAGAATATTTTTCTTATAGATTTTGAGATCATCTCTGAAAACTCTCTTACCACAAATTTCTTTGTCGAACTCATCTTAGGTATTTTTAGAGGTATTTAATTACTATTTCGCCCATTTGCAACCTAGAATTCTGTGTCTGTCTTTTTGAAATGCTTTCTTTTGAGTCCATTTCTTGCAACATGCTGATTTCTTGTTTTTTGTAAACAAAGAGATGTACCAATTGAAAGTCTCATTAATCGCTATCTAATGAACCTTGTAATGTTATGATGATGGTAGGGTAAGCAATTCTATTATTGTTCATTCGTCCTTTAAAAGAATATCTATCAGTAATATATTGGTTCAATTGGTTATTAGTTGTTACGAGTTATGTGTAATATCAGTTATACAGATTGTGGACTCGTATGCTTCTTCTATTTCTTTATCAGGGCACAAAAAAAAGAAAACTTGTTTCCCTAATCATGGAGCATCTTCTTGACCCTAATCCTTATGCCAAATACAGAGAAAATGTAATTACAGTGAGGTGCATTTGGTGCCTTTACTCGCAGATTATACCAGGTAAGAGTTCATCTCTATTGCAAAATTCTTATAAATTTGATTGTGTTGTTTAAGAAAAAAAGCTTGAGGATGCAGTGGTAACGGTGTAACACCCGAATTGGCCTTGAAAAATACGGTTTATAAACCGTGGTCTTAATTCATCAAATGTTTTTAAAACATATTTTTCCTGACAAATGAAAAAGTAAACATGAAATTAGTCAAGTAATTACAAGCAAAATAAGATTAATATAAACACGCTAAGTCATACCTCTTGCATATCAACTACACAATTAGGACCACAGTAAGCAAACTGACTACGTTGGTTATCGATGTGCTGCACAATAAGTGTATTGCTCATGTTTGATCTTTCAGCCAACGTTGTCTCCACACGTGGTGTGAACAATGTTTCTAGTTCCTTAGCGAGTTCACGACGTTTCACAAACCACTTTGTAATAAACTTCTGCAATTCTTCTAAAAAATAATCGATATGATATTCACGAGCACCCCTCAGGACATTATTTAGAAAATCAACTACGTTGCTCATAATTATGTCGTTCCTATTCCCTAGAAAATTTGCCTGGGACCATACTTGAACATCAACTTTGTTCAAATAAGTCGCAAGTCGAGGATCCTGAGTCTTGATATCATTGAAAATTGCTGTGAATTCAGGAACCATGTAAACATTGATGGCTTTTTTTAACCAAATGCAGTGTATTAGACTTTTTGAATATTTTGATAAGGTTCCGGAAGAGGTGGTAGGTACAAATTCTCCATTTGGCAAACTTAAACACCTTTTTAACAGATTTTCCAATAGACTTGTGTCTATCTGATACTATTACCAACTTGTCATGGTCGCCGCAAACCAGATGCAACATACCAAAACAAATTCTCATGAAGCATCATTCTCACAATCGACAATTCCAAAAGCCAAAGGGAATATCATACTATTACCATCTTGTCCAACAAAATACCTTTGAACTTTCCTTTCAGATAAATCTCATCCAAAACTACAATTTTTATTATAAACTCAAACCCAATGATACATGCACCGTATGCAATGAACAAGTACTTAAATCTATCTTGTCCATCACATTCAAGTCTAGAAATTGTATCTGGATTCGCATCGTTAGTCCTATGTAGATAAATGAGCAAATCCTCATAACCACTATCCCATGTGACTCGTACTATCTCAGGAGCATAAACTAATGCCTTGTATGATTTCCAGTAATCAAGATCAGTACCATAGGGAGTCTTCATAGCTGACATCAATGTTGACATCAATGTTCCCACTATCATATAATTTCCAGTGTTATATGGGAAGGTCTTATGCTGACATCAATGTTCCCAAATTTAGCCACATACAACTCTTCAATAGATTTAGGTGTAGCTTGTCGATGACAACCACCCATCTCTCTAACAGACATGTGTGAGTTCCAATGTATGTTCTTATTATAAACTGATATGTTTTCTCTATTGTTGATGCATGAATCTTCCAAGTATATCTTGTGACATTGCAAAACCAGCAGACTTTTATTCGACTTGATATTTGTATAATCAAAGTTCCCAAGAATAGTGATGAAATGTAATTTCTTCAGTAACTCATCCTTATTACCATATATTTCTTTTTCTATTAATATCCTTGAAAGCCTGAATAGTGTTTTGTGTATCTTTGAAATTATCTCTCTGTTGCTCTTCGTAATCTTCTTTTAGATAACAATCTGAAGAATCTGATTCATCACTGATGGGACCGAAATGATTTCCATCTCCGTCAATATCAAAAGTGAAACTTCCTGCTTCATTAAAACCATATTCTTCAAGTGCACAACTTTGTGATTGTATTTCACATACTTTGTTCGGAAAAGCACTGTTTGCCTCATCTTCATAACTTTCATCAAGTGTACCACTTTTTTGATCATCTTCATTACAATTCTCTTTCCCCACATCGATAGTACCACTAGTTTCAACATAGTCCTCACATTTATCTAACGTCCCACTTGTTTCTTGAATATCGCTATTTATCTGCACACATATAAACCATAGAATATTAGGAAAAGCTATTCAAATTCATGAAAATATATCAGAAACTTAACAAAGAGAACAATTTCTAACGTCTGTGAAGTTTAGATCGATTGGTCTGACTATGGACCGATCGATATGTGCTTCACAAACAAACTTTAATTTTTTTAAAAAAAGAACAAGATCGATCTATCATATATTAGATTGATTGATCTATGCCTGATACGTAATTTGTCTGACAAAAAATTTTCTTGACTTACAGGAAATCTGTTAGATTTCTGGTAGACTTAGAGGAAATCTGCTATATTTACGGCAGACTTGCAGGATTTCTGCCAGACTTGCAGGAAGTCTGCCAGATTTCTGGCAGATTTGCAAGAAATCTGTCAGATTTTTGGCAGACTTGCTGGAAGTCTGCCAGAAATTTGACAGACTTACACAAGTTTGGCCAAAACTAACTTGCACAAATTTGGCCAAAACTAAACTTTTTTAATTACGTAACCCTAAAACAAATAGTTTTCTTATATTGTTACATGAAAATCCGTAGACAATGGATTTTGATTGATGGAACTACAATTTGTGGTTTTTTCACCATAATTTTGAAATTGTTGAATAGTGAAACAAGTTCTTATCAATATTTATACTTTTAAAGTAAAAAGAATATTTGTCTAGTATACCTAGAATAATTATATATTTACTTAAGATTAGTTATATATTTCCAAATTATCTACTTATTTTAACCTAAATAAATAATTTTTTTCTATTTTTATAAAGGAAAATGGTATTTTGAAAATTAAAATAGCAGAGGAAAAAGTAGATTAAATAAATAATTTTTTTAAAATAAGTTATTTAAATAATTTATAAATAAAGTGGAATATTTAAGTAAGTTTCCCTGTAGACAATGATGTAACTTGGTTCAATTAGCTGGAAAATTGTTTTCATCTTTGCAGTTTTACTCACGAGAATTAAAAGTGCTTTTGTCTGTCCAATTTTACTTATCAAAATTGGAATCCAAATAACTTTGTAGTTTTACTTGATAGAAGTTAAATTATAAATCAAATTTTTTGTCGATCTAATCAATTTCTTAAAAAACAAAAAACTTCTCTTTTAGTTTTGCTTTTAACATATTGTACACAACTTCTTCCCAAAAGAACCGTATCCATATTGACCTAAAAAAAAACGTATCCATATCCAAGAGTCAGTCTCCAACACATATACATGTCACAATCATATACTTTGTAATTTGTATTTTTAGACCATAAAAAGTTTGTATTCTCAAACTATAAAAGGTTGCACAAAAAGAAAAAAATAATCCTGCCGTTTTGCTACATTATAGTAATGAGTAATGACATTCCTGTCGTTCTTTTCAAACATCTATCTTGGCTTTGTTTTTGGAGTCTACCAAATTCTTTGGTTTTCTCGGAATAAACTTAGCTCGAGCCATCTCTTCCCCATCTTTCTCCGACCTCAACCCAATCCTTAAATTCCTAAGACAACATTAGTTGATTAATAACGACGTTGGAACAATTAAGTAGGGTTTAATTAATGCGTATTCATATGATTTAGTCAGCTAGCCTAACAAGAATTGTAGCAACAAATTATAAAACTTTTCACTTCTATCAACACTAAGACAAATAAACTACATGCCGTTTCTGCTAAAAGACGACGAATTGCTTGTCGTCGTGTAACTCAACTGGAAGTGGTTAGAAGAGAGTTATTAGTGATGTTTACCTGTCAGTGTTGTAAGAAGAAGACCTCTTCAAAGCAGGAACAAGTTCTTTCTTTGTCTCATCAATCAAACTACCACTAAAATACGCCTCTTCTTCCGATTTTACCCTTCCGAAACTCCTTAATTCCTTCTCTGCCCTCTCGAGCTTACAATTACCTGTACCTCGTTCCACCGTAGTCCCCGTACGCCCCGTGATAAGCGTAGGCCCACATTTCTTAAACGACATCGCACCACACGATATCAGTTGCATTAAAACAGCAGAGGGTCGCATCTTATCAACCGTCCGATTTGGTTCTTCATCATCAGGACGCAATATCAGCCGTCTATCTGCTTTCATCAGCGTTTCAAGTGTTTCGGGACTTGAATCTGATTGTGGAGGCGAACTAATCTCTTCTCTGCTCAGCTCAGTGATCTCATTCACCGGAGATTCCTCTACTTTCGCCGGAATTTTCTTCCGCCGGCGATCGTCAGTCTGAGTCGAAGCATCCGTCGCGAGCTTACTAGTAGACTCAACGCTTGACTCAGACGCTTTGTAGACTTTGTACTCAATGGAGCTCCATGACTGGTTACGCCGGTGAGTGACGGTGGCAGGGATATTAGATTCTTTGCTGGAGTTGAGAATTTGAGAGGCTTTGAGAACATATTCATGACCGTGAACGGGAAATATAAAATCGTCTGCTGATAAATCATGCCAAACGAATCCATTCTTATAAATCCTGAAATTAGAAGACAAGTACAAAATTCTTCAGAAGATCGGACGGAGGAAAAAGGATTCTCAGATCCGATGGTGGAGAATAGAGCTTTACCGTTTAGATGACCAAGAGTAGAGACAAGCCATTCCTTTCCCTCGAAGGTCATTCAATCGATTTATCACATCTGAAGAATTTGGAATAGAAGACAAATAAGAATCCATACTTTATGAAATCAAAAAACAGAGCAAAAGAAGAAGATGAGAAGTTTAGTACCTCTGAGATAGAGACCATTGTGAGAAGAAAGAGAGACTTCAATGAAATGTGGTTGGTCAAGTTGGTTATTCCGGCAGAGATAATAAACGACGGGAACTTTCCGTTCGCCGGAGGATTTTGAATCTAATTGATGATGGTCTTTCAATCTTCTTGGAACAATTAAGTTGTTGCCTCCTGCTGAACTCATCAACGCCATTTTATGTTGTCCTGTGTATTATGGCGCTTAATTGATTTGTTCTTTCTTCTTTTCAATGTTGAAGAAGACGAGGTGATGTTAAGAAGAGTTTAAACTAATGGAAGAGATTTGAAAATGAGAGACAAACATAATTGAGTATAATAAGACTTTTCTCTATCTTTTTGTGCTTTTTGGAGACCGGGGCTTTTCTAAGTTCAGACTTTCAGATTGTATAAAATAATTAGTCGTGCAAAATTACTCTCTGACATTTGTTTTAAAATCCGAGATATTTATAGATTTATCCTTCAAAATCCAAAACTAAATGTTTTATTTTGTCCTTTACATCACCAGAAACTATAATGAAGAAATGAATTGTAAAATGAAATGCTAATATTTAGGATGGAAACTACATAAGCATATCAAATTATGTTTATTAAGAAAAATTGTATACTTAAGTAGTTTGCCTCCTAAAGTATATAATTTTATTTAAAACACTATATCGATAAAAATTGTATATAAAGTTTTTTTACAAGAAATTATATCAAATTTTTTTTTCTTAAGTATGTAAAGTAAGTTGAACCTTCATAGATAAAAAGTACTTATTTAAGAGTTAAAGACAAAAAGTTTAAGGGAAAGCGAAATAGAAATGAGTAGGCAAATAGTCAAAAAAGTGATATGTAGAGAATTCAAAATTCTAAAAGGAATTGACTTGATGAGTCCACTTACATACTCTTATCGACACCTAACTTTGACTATACACATCACCGTGGAGCCCTCTACAACGTGTTCTCAAGTCTCATTTAATTGAAATATCTCGTTAAGAATGATAGCCGTGGGCATAATAATACCCAAGGAATCAGACTTGAATCTCATCCAAAAAAAAAAAAACCAAATCTTAATCTCAATCACCTAAATATCTGAACAGGTCTCAAACTTTCGAACCTGAATAAACATATCCGAATCCATATCTGAACCAAGAACATAATAGATATTCAAAGATCCGGTTTTATAGTACTTTTTAGGTATTTTAAAGTATTTTATAATTATTTTTTGGTATTTTGAGTATTTTTAGATATTTTAATTTTTTTTTTGAATATTTAGGTATTAAAAATATAATTTTTTGGTATTTTTAGGTAGTTTTTATATACTTTTACAATATTTTCCGGATAATTTTTGAGTATTTGGACATCAGATAATTTACGATTCTTAAAATTTGGATATAAATCGACCCGAACCCTAATAGAATCAATCCGAAATTGAACCAAAATATTAAGAGGTCCTATATAGGTATAAAACTTCCAAACCTGAAAAATTTAGACTCAAAAGGACCTGACCCGAACCCAACCCAAAGACCCAAATGCCTAGGGCTAATTAAGAATATTTCTTTTCTTGATTTTATTTTAGTATGAATTCCATAACATTTACATGAGTTAAATAGCAATCTGAAAATTACAAGAAAAGTCAAAAGCAAAACTGTAAACTGGTTGAGCGAGTTGCAGAGAATCTTCTTGATATTCTTGTACATGAATCCTTCCATAATCAAATAAATTACTCAAAGGTTTCTAAACCAGTTGAATGGTAATGGAAACTGTACCATACACACAATTCTTCTGAGAATGGTGAAGTCTTGAAACAATTTTACACTCTTTAGATATCTTTATAAGAATTAGACCTCGATTAGATTAATTTTGTAATGACAAGAAACGAACGTAAATCTCTTCTCGGAAAGAGCCATAACTCGATAGTGAAATAGTACTTGATCAAACACTGGAGAGATGACTTAATCCAAATGAGCTTATGTAACTCGACTAATGAAAAGCAAAGTATGTAAATAAGACCTAGAAAAATGCTAACACTTCTTTAACCTTGTTACATGTTGATAAGAGATTTGAGGGAATTGATGAACGGTGAAGATCAATTAAAACGTTTTTTTGTTATCACTTGCATAAATCAAACATTTCATGTTTCTTACAATTGGTGATTGATAAATGGGGTCTACATCTTTGACCGAGCAATAAAATAGTTTACGTACCACTTGTCACTAGACCGATCATTCTATTACTCATATTGGCCAATTCTCATTTATTAATATTGGTGGATAGTAGGCTCAAAGCCTTCCAATCAATGAAAACTTCAAAAAAGACATAAGGATGTGTTAATCAATAATTTCTTCAACTGAAAATATATTACTTAGGTCCGTTTTAAAAGAAAAGATTGTAAATTAAACGGAATCAGAATCAGAAGCATAGTTCTATGTACAATTTGATATCTTAGCCAAAAATTGATGATTTACTTAGTTGCTGGACAAAGTTACAGGAAAATGTTTACAAAAACTTATCTGTTTCTCAACTAGATTATCAATATTTTGCAGATGGTTTTTGGATGATTTGTTTTCCAAGCAATGTTGTAGACTCCTGTATAGGAGCTCATGATATTGCTTTTTATCCTTAAAATTTAAACTAAGTATTGATGTTTTTGTCAACAAAAATTCAATTGATATATTCATTAGAAGGGCAACCTTGTGTTTACAAACCTATTAAGGGTAATCTTGTGTTTACTTTCTATCTTTTTGGTTTGAGAATTGGTCTTTACCTGGAAAACTAATTGATATCATGGGTCCGTTGCTGATACTTTCTTCTTGGTTCCTTCTTCTCCCTCGTCCATAACCCAAGCTCGGAGAAGGAAGAGCCTCATTGCACTAATGGTGACACAAGGATTTTCAGTCATCTGGTCTTTGATATCTTGGTATACCTAAGTCCACTATTATTGTTGATGCTTTCTTTACTTCTGGCTTGACCTTCCCTTCCACTGCTAAAAGACGTTTTCATGAATATCTTGATCTGATACATGCATGCCATGCTCCTAATCCTCATCTGGGTCATGACACTTATCTCTAGAAGCATTCGGATTCACCTTATTGTGACGTCTTCTCATCCTCTCAAAATTGGGAACAGATACGATCTTCTAGAAGTGTGGTTCTTTGGCATGGTATTATCTGGTTTCCTTAAACTGTTCCTAAATTTTCTTTTATTTCATGGCCTGCTTTCATGAATAGACTTTCTATTGGTTTGCGAATGCGACTTTGGGGTCACACTCATCATTCACTACTAGAAAACAAGCTATGAGCAACCGAAAAGTGAGACTAATTTTTTAGTTGCACTTTTAACAACTATTTTTGAGACTCACGTACAATTGAAGTGCGACTAGAGATAATCAGTCTTAAATCAGTCACACATTTGTCACTAATGTAAGAGTGAGCTGAGACTGTTTATATCAGTCGCCGATTAGTAGGAATTTTGATACTAATCTGTGACTAATATATTACTCGAACCTAACACTTCAGTCCCAATATATTAGTTAGAAATGTTTTGTACGTTTTGTATCTAACTTTACCTAGAAACGTGCGACTGATTAATTAGTCTTACTTTTCAGTCTCACTTAAGTGGCAATTCAGTGAAACTTTTTTTCTGTATATACACTAACGGTTTCATTTCCCAAACTCACTTACAAACCAAAGAAAAAAATGTTTTAGACAAAAAACGTTTTTAAAGGAAACAAAATGAGAGGAAGTTATAATTACACAAGTTTTCGAGAGTGGATGTATAGAAGAATTGATGAAGAAACAAGAAATATCTCGGCAGAATCTGCTGCTAGAATGGACGAGTTCATTACTTTTGCGGGTAATCAGCCGCTAGCACTCAAAAACAGGGGTAAGTTTTGTTGGACCATGTATTTTGTGCCAAAACAATAAAATTCTGGGACAAAAAATTGCAAACCATGTACTTAGTCGAGGATTCATGCCTTATTTAATATCTAGTACATTTATGGGGGAAATTTGAATGTGGATTTAAGCAGTTGTATTGCAAGTCATGATAGAAGTAAAAAATCAAGAAGAAGTTTTTCATATAGAAGATACATATGTAGGGAAATATGATGCATTTCCTTCTCAGCATAACATAAGTTATGATCAGATTTACAATCAACCTGGGCTTGACATGATCATCAAAATATAGATGAAGTACCTAATAGTGAGGCACAACATTTTTATGCCATGTTAGAAGCGGTTAAGAATCCTTTATATGATGAGTGTGAGGAAGGTCACTCGCAATTATCATTAACATCTCGATTCATGTACATGAAAACAGATTTTAGAGTATCTACCCAAAGATAATCAGTGCACTAAATCATTTAATGAAACCAAGAAATTGATGCGAAATTTAGGGCTCCCTTACTATATGTGTGTATGTATGATCGTATGATCTTCTGGAAAGATGATGAAAAATGGGATAAGTGTAAATTTTACGGAGCAGTAAGATACAATGAGAGTGCGAGACAAACCAAAATACCATTCGGTCGTATGTGGTATTTACCTATTGCTGATAGAATAAAAAGACTATATCAGAGTGCACACAATGCAGAGGCAATAAGATAGCAAGCAAAACATGAATCAAACAAAGGAGAGATATCTCATCCATCTGATACAGGAGAGTGGAAGAGTTTTTTTGCACCCCAGATTTACAAGTGCACCATGAAATGTATATTTAGGATTATGCACTGATGGGTTCAATCCTTTTGGAATGTCTCGTAATCACTTGTTGTGGCTTGTGATCATGACTTTATATAATTTACCTCCGAGTATGTGTATAAAGGAAGAATATTTGTGGCTTACGATTATGAATTCAGGTCTACATCATACATGAGCAAGTCTTGATATATTCCTTCATCCTCTGATTGATGAGTTGAAAGAGCTATGGGCAATTGAAGTTGAGGTGTATGATAAGTTCAGTAATCAAAATTTCAATGTCAAAGCAGTTTTAATGTGGACAATTAGTGACATCCCCACGTACGACATGTTATCAGGGTGGATGACGCATGGACGATTAGCTTGTCCAGTATGCATGGATGATACTAGAGCCTTTCAATTACCAAATGGATGGAAAACGTGTTGGTTTGATTGTCACAGAAGGATTCTTCCTCCGGATCATCTTTTAAAAAGGAATAAAAGAAATTTCTTGAAGAAAAATGCTATAAATCAATATCTACCCAACACTCACTGGTGATGCTATAAAGGCACGATGGTTCGAGGCTGTCTTCTGCACCTAGATCAATTTACAAATTCCCCAACTAGCTTGCTTTTCTTTCGCTTTTTATTTTCATATGAACATTTATGTATTTTAAATTTCTCGTTTCAAAACAATTCGGTTTCGGAAACACATATTTCATTTATATATTAAATTTTATTTCAAAATTAAATTTTAAAAGTAAAGATAAAAAACAGGAAAATCAAAAAGTGCCCTTGATTTGCAACTGATATGTGCGACTAATCTGCGACTAAAAACTGAGTCTGATTAGTGACTGATATCTTAGTCTGATTTGCGACTGAAATATGACTAAGTATTGAGACTAATCTGCAACTAATTATTGAGACTGATTTGTGACTGAATTCTGAGACTTATCTGCGACTGTAAAATGAGATTGATCATCAAGTGAGTCTTAAAACTGATCTATGACTAGTGCTTGAGACTGATCTACGACTAGTCTTGAGACTGATCTGCGATCGATGTTTGTCATTGATTATGGAGTCTCGGATTAGTCACAAACTGAGAGTAATCTGGCAGTTGCAAGTTTGGTCGCAATTTGAGACTGACTTATGACATCCCAAATTAGTTGCAGATTTGAGATTAAAGTGTGATTGATCTAAAGTGCGATTAACAGTCGCACTTCAATCTCATGTAGCCATAGTGAGATTGATTTGACACTGATTGGGCAGTCGCACATAGCGTATTTTTGTTGTAGTGATTGTTTTATTTGTGGCGAGAGAGATGAAACTAGATATCATCTTTTCTTTGCATGTGCTTTTAGTTTGACTATTTAGATGGACTTATACTATAGTCTACTTGGTAATTCTAACACTCCAGATTCAGAGGATAACATTTCTCTAATCTCCTTTTCCTCTCTCTCTTGGTTTGGTTGATTGTATATTGGTTAAGTTGACATTTCAGACTTCTATCTACTACATTTGGCGAGAAAGAAATAATAGAGTTCACAATGGAGAGTGGTCAATCTCTCCTACTCTTATCAGGCTTAATAATAAGGTGATTATGATTTGTATTTCCTCTTTTGATTACAAGTCTCCTCACTAGCTTGAAGGTTTTTTGAGGCGCTGGTTTGAGACTAGATTATCTCATTGATTCTTTACCATTTTGTAGTCTCTTTTTGAATTGCTAGTCTTATGTATATAACTCATTGTATATGCTTTTTTGATGAATAATAACTTTCACATTTCATTAAAAAAAACGACATTCTATTTATAAAACCCAAAACCCAAAGTATTAGATTATACAATATTAATCTATCTTTATACCAAAGACATGGTCCGAACAATAGCTACTAAATCTAGTTAATTACTTATACTTTATAAAATTCTGTTCATATATTCCTGTAAAATTAGTCGATTCATCCAAATTATGTATAAAAATTTTTGTGTGCATCTATACGGTGGAATCCAAAGTAATTTTTTCTGTTTTGTTTTCAGTTTCAGGTTTGAGAATCAAAGCAAACAAAAAACTAAGCATAGATTGGTGACATGAATCAACGGAGGATAAAGTTAGTCCAAGTTAACGGTCGAATAATCCAAAATCCGTCAATTTAGTTGCAATTTCACGTGCGGATTCAAAAATAAAATTCACAAAGATTAGCATTCCAACACATAACATTTCTTCATTTGTCGCATTTGTTGTTCTCATTTATTACTCTACCTAATATCCACAACATGTATAGTATTATTGTTGTTACTTACACCATAATAAGTACCTTATATTTGATGCACCAACTTGTTTCTCTACTAGATGTTAGGTTTTTCTTTTTCCACTCTTTTAATCATCATAAATATTTATCTTATCTTGTTGCAAATGATAATCAATATATAGAATTTATCAATTATATACACCACATGATTATAATATACGACGAAAAGTTTTATGTATAACAATCTGAAACTTTTACGAAACGTTTTTAAGAAACAAATTCAAGAGCTGTTGTAGAATGTTTAAAACTTATGACCTTTGGACCAAAAGGTTTCCATATTTTAAATGTTGTCTATATGAACCATTATTTTTCTCAATGATTTTAGTCAACATAATTCCAAAAAAGAAGTTAGAAAAGGGAATCCAAAAACTGTATGTATAAAGCATAGTCCCTAATAACAATATATCAAAATCTAAGCAAGATTTGTCTTTAGTCAAATAGTTGCGTAGATTTACTGTCTTTTTACACTAGAATTTAATTTCTGTGCAATTTTTATGCAATAGCGTTTAGGGTTTTAGAAGATGAATAAAACAGGTAATCTCTATTATAATAAAACCATAGCGATAAGATTTTTTGTATTTTTGTAATAATATAATAAAAGATTTTAAATTTCTATTGTAATAAAACCATAACAATAAGATTTTCTGTATCTTTGTAGTAATATAATAAAGATTTAAATTTTTTTGATTGGTTAATTTGTTCTATCTAACTACATTATCCAATTGTTATAATTTCAATTAATTTGGTCCGATGATTATTTTATTTATTTAAGATAAGAAAAATCCATTAGAATAAGAAAAACTTATCGTTTAGAAATCCTTAAAAATTGGAGATATAGTTATAAAGATATCAAATCCAATAAGAATAAGAAAAATATTATATTTTTATTTAAAAATAATATCATTTCTATTTTATAATATATAGAGAGTAAATAAATTAAATAACACTACTAAAATTAACTTTTTATCAAATTTTATATCAAGAAGTCAATAACTATTTAAAACTAAACAAATTAAGGAATAAGGAATTATTTTGATAAAACTTATTGTTTAGAAACAAATTTTGATTTTAATAAAATAAAGATGGTTAGTTTGTTTTCTTAGAAACAAATCTTTAACAAAATAGTTTGTTTTGATTTTAATAAAATAAAGATAGGTTCGATGATTTTATTTGGTTCAATATTTAGTACATCTGCTTTGAAGCAAATTTTTATCTAAAACTTCTTCTGTTCCAAAATATATGATGTTTAGGTTTTTCAAAAAAATTAAAAAATCATTTAGTAATTGACTTTTCCAACTAAGAAAATACTTTTAATCTATATAAAAATTATTCAGCCAATTAGAAATCTATGTGTAGAATACAAATGATCAAAATAGATTAAAAAAGGAAAAATTGCAAAAATGTCTTTCAAAGGAGAACATTTTCATTATTGTTCTCATTTTTTGGATATTTTCAAAAAATACCCTTCATTATGAAAAATGACCAAAATACCCTTAAATTATTATTATTTTAATACTTTTACAAAAAAATGTTCCCATCAAAAAAAAATTTTCCGCCAAAACTTTTTTCCCGCCAAAAAATTTTATAAGGGAGTTTATAAAGTTTTTTTATAAGAGAGCTTATAAAATTTGTAAGGTTTTATAAGAGAGCATGTAAAATTTATAAGGCTTTATAAGAGACCTTTTATAAGGCTTTATGATAGAGCTTATATAATTTATATGGCTTTATAAGATAGCCTATAAAATTTATAAGGTGTTTATAAAAAATTTATAAGGTGCTTATAAAAATTTATAAGGTATTTACAAAAATTTATATGAAAGCTTATAAAATTTGTAAGGCTTTATAAGAGATTTTATAAAATTTATAAGGTTTTATAATAGAGGTTATATAGTTTATAAGACATTATAAGAGAGCTTAAAAAGTTTATAAGGTGTTTATCAAAATTTATAAGATTTTATAAGAGAGCTTATAAAATTTATAATGTGTTTATAAAAAATTTATAAGGTGTTTATAAAATTTACAAGGTGTTTATAAAAATTTATAAGGTATTTATAAAAATTTTGTAAAGATTTATAAGCGTATTTATAAAAAATTCTGGAAGAAAATTTTTTTTCTTGCAAGAATTTTTTTTTGCCTGTAAATTTTTTTTGAAATTTTATTAGAAAAAGTTTTTGGCGGGAAAATTGTTTTTTTTCGGGAAAAACATTTTTTACAGAAAAAATTATAACAATTCTTTTGATGATATTTTGTCATTTTTGTATTAATGAGAGATATTTTTGAAAAGTTAAATGTCAAGTAGCATTTTCGAAAAGAGGTACACTAAAAAGGATATTTCTCAAAATTTTTCATTGAAAAATAATAATATATATTGCTTTGGAGATATAAAACATCATATATTTTTAGAACAATTTTTTTCCTAAAACATCATATATTTTGGAAAACAGGGAGTAATTTTTTTGATTTTGATAAAATAAAGATTAGTTTTGTTTCAAAAATTTTAATAGGTCGGATGGTTTTAATAGTTTTAATTGGTTTAATACGTTTAATTGGTTGTTTGTTTTAGAAGGTATATTAAACCAATTAGTTTGTTTTTAAGATATTCTTAATCTTATTATCCATATATAATAAAATCGTAGTGTTAAGATTTCTCGTATCTTTTTTATATAGTAATAAAAACAAATTTTAATTCTTAGATTTGTTATGATTGGTTAATTTTTGTTAACTGCTTATTTTATCTATTTGTTTTGATAAGACTTATTTTAACAAAATTTGTTTGTTTTAATTTCAAATAATTTTATTGTAAGCGTTTTAATTGTTGGTTAGTATGTACTCAAGTAAATTCTAAACATAAGTCCCATTGTTTTAATTTTAGAAATTAGTTTTTTAATTCAATTAATTTTATTGAAACAGGTTCTATTGTTTTATTTAAGCATATTTATTGTAATAGACTCTTTTATTTTTCATGAAAACAAGTATATATATAATCATTATTTTAAGTACAAAATCATAATCTATTAATACAAACAAAATTTAGAATACAAACAAAATAATATTAATCTATTAAAAATATAGACACATTAAAATGTTACAAGTTTACATACTATAATTTACATCTTATATCTAAGGAAGAATTGCAAAAATGCCCCTCAAAAGAGGATATATTCATCACTGCCCTTATTTTTTGGATCTTTTCAAAAAATGCCCCTCATTATGGAAAAATGACCAAAATACCCTTATATTATTAATTTTTTGTATTTTCACAAACTTTTCCCCCCGCAAAAAAAAATTTTTTGCCGCCAAAACTTTTTTTTGCCGCCAAATTTTCTTTTCGCTTTTTGAAAAAAAATTTCCGCCAAAATATTCTATAAAAGAGTTTATAAAAAATTTTCATAAGAGATCTTATAAAATTTATGAGGCTTTATAAGAGAGCTTATAAAATTTATAAGGTTTTATAAGAGACCTTATAAAAAATTTAAGGCTTTATGATAGAACTTATATAATTTATAATGCTTTATAAGATAGCTTATAAAATTTATAAGGTGTTTATAAAAAATTTATAAGGTTTTATTATAGAGCTTATATAATTTATAAGACTTTATAAGAGACCTTATAAAATTTATAAGGTGTTCATTATAACGTTTTATAAGAGAACTTATTAAATTTATAAAGTGTTTAAAAAAATTTATAAAGTGTTTAAAAAATTTATAAGGTGTTTGTAAAAATTTTGTAAGAATTTATAAGCGTAGTTATAAAAAAAAGTTGGCGGGAAAATTTTTTTTTGGCGGGAAACTTTGTTTTTCCATAATATTTTTTTTGAAATTTCATAAAAAAAATTTTGGCGGGAAATTTTTGTTTGGAGGGAAATTTTTAATTTTTTGGCAGGAAAAACTTATAACAATTTTTTTGAGGATATTTTTGTCATTTTTGTATTAATGAGAGGCATTTTTGAAAAGATAAATGTCAAAGGGCATTTTTGAAAAAAGTACACTAAAAAGGGCATTTCTTAAAATATGTCTATATCTAATATAGTTTTAAATAATAAAAATATGTAAAATAGATCCAGTATACAAACACAATATTTATCTATTAAGATAAATATTTTAAACTATAAAAAATAGTTTAAATACAATCTATATATTGAATAAAATATATAAAATATGTTCACCTAATTGATCATATATATATATATTGACATGCCATTTTTCAAAACATACCCTCTGATAAACATTTCTTTCTCCCAATTTTCAAAGGAATCATCATCGTGGAGTCGAGCTATTTTTCCGCAGGACCTCACCTACTAGGTATGTTTTGAAAAATGTACATACCAATAGGGGTATTTTTGAAAATTCTTTATATATTTTTAACTATAGGCGACTATATATATATATGTAATATTTTAAATACACTTATTTATTTATGTTATTAAGTTGATAATCGACTAATCAATAAACAGTTATAATTATAAATAACTCTAAATATTCCAAATATTTAATTTTGAAATCTGGAATTTTGATTATTAAGCTTCTGATAATTGACTAATCAGATTTATTATCCATAGAAAAATATTAAATTATAATTTTTGACCTTCTGAATATTTAGTTTTAAAGGTTTTAGAATATTATGCTTATTAGAAATTGAAATACGCTATATAAATAGATAAATAGCAAGCCAAACATAATATTTCATCTTTTTGAGATAGACTTATTTATATTTAAAATTATAAAACAGTTTTTTTGCATTTAATTTAATAAAAAATAAATTATAATATACATAAAATAGTAAATAATAATTTATATACGAATTGTTTATAATTATATTGTTATATATAATATTATAATATATATTTAAGAAAAGATTTAACGTTTATACAATTGGTTATATTATATAGATTTAATTGATAATATATAATAAGGATAAAAACTACTCCATGTAACTTTATTTTCAATATACACAAAATTATTAATGATGAATTCAAAAAACATAAAGATTTAAATGTTACAAACATTAAATTTGAAAGCTATAAGGATATTTTTTATAAATCTATTAAAAATAAATATATTACAATAATTTTTAAATACAAGTTTAAATGATTAAATGAACACATGAATTATATTTACCTAAATGAACATGGATCTACAAACATAAATAAATATAGGTTTAAAAGTCTATATAGGCGTGAGATTAAAAACTTAAATTAATACGAGTATAAAAATCTACATAAATATGGATAAAAAAACCTGAATAACACCAATCAAAAAATTTATATTTAAAAATTGTAATGAATCAAAACTTAAATTAAGAAAGATCAATAAATCTATTATGTGTACAACACCAATCATTATTATAAATTAATTTTAATATATCATATATATATAATTAAAAAATTTATATATATACAAATCAAATCATGAAGTAAACAAAAAGAAATCAAATATCACATATGAATATTACAAATAAATAAAAATAGCTACAAATACATAATATCCAGGAACATCATACTATAAGAACAGATTAACAACAATGTTGTGTGTTGTTGGGTCGTAAGCAATATAAGAACAGATTAACAATGTTAAGTGTGTTGTTGGGCCCTAAGCAAAATAGTGGGTTATTGGGACGCATAACTCCACTAAACGGGCCTGATCTTATATAGATCCTAATCTACAGAAGACACCATATATTAATAATATAGTTAAAAGACAATTACAGTTTTAACCATTCGCTTATCTCTGCACATATACACATTGATATATCAATATATATATATATACTAATATGCGTATACAGTCATACACGTGTTATCTTAGTGTGTGGTGTGCAATTATAATTTGACAAAAACCTATTTTGGTATGTCTTTTCCCACTTCCACATTGTGTGACATGAAAACTTTTAAGGACACTAAGCTCCAATTAGTACTTGTTTAATAATTATTAAACCAATCATCCAAAAAAAAAAAACTAGCCATCATTTTCAAGGGTTAGTACCTATGAATTTGGTACGTGTTTTCCATTAAAATAATATCAAACTTTACATGCACTATATCAAGACATGACGTCTAAGGATAATTCACTATGTATACATGGCACATAAATAAAGAGGTATATGTTTATATTTAAACAGCATATTACATAATATAAACCATATTCAGAGGTGAAGCATGGAACAATAATAAAGTAAAGGAAGAGCCAGTTCTAAACTTTTGAAATGATTAAAATAAAAGGATAATAATATAGATCAAAACAAAGAAAATGTAACCAACGTTACTTACGACAAATGTTGATGAGAACACAATTTGAGAAATAGTAATTCGACATATATCCTTCATAATTATTATCGAACGCTAACAACTACAATTGTTCGCTTAAAAGGAATATAACGTTAAAATCACAATAAAAAGATAATAACCTTACTGAGTAAAAGAAAAGAAAAAAATCAAAACAAAGATATCTAGCGAAATAGTTTGTTTGAGGAATATCAGTATCATTCATATTCTACCATTGTATACATTACTATCGAAGTCACTGACCAAACTTTAGTTTTAAGATCGAAAGAAATCTGATTTGCCTTTTTTTTTAAAAAAAATTCTTAGTGAAATATGATATAAGATTCGATTCCCGTTAAAGTCTTCCCAAAAGTAAGTAATATGAAAAACTAGTTTTACATAAGTTACTGAAATATAAGATTCAATCAATAATTTACTGCAGCAAAAAAAAAGATTTGAAGAATACAGATAATTTGTTTATTTCCCTTTATTTAACTAGAAATTGGGACCAGAATTTAACTAGAGGTGATTCTAGTTCTCTTTTTATAAATTTATAGCACCGAAGTTTAGAAAATGGATTTTAGGTTATAGATCAAGTCTTGCCAATCTAATTATTGACAAAAAAAATTGAGTGCAATAAAAAAAAAGAAAATGACCAAAAACTTCAACTAATATCTTGCATTAAATGCTACAAACTCCATAAGAACCAAGCTTAGATTTATTTAATATTTTGAGGGTTAATTTCGTATATGTACACAAGTGTGCAATTGTCATATACCCCATTTCACACAAATGGTTGTATACTCAAGTTTGTATTTGAAAAATACCTTAAAAATACTTAAATATTCGAGGATTCAGACCTGAACCTAGACTTTAATATTTGTATACCCAAAAAATGTATGAATACCAAAAAGAATTTTGGGTATTCAAGAACTGAGTGGATACCCGTTCGGTTCCAGGTAGGAACTGGATATGACCCGATATCATATTATTACCCAATAGGGTAAATTTCTTAGACTTAGACTCGTACCCGAACCTGCTTTCTTGAGTTAGCTTTGGTTTGGTTTTTTGGGTCCAGATATTATAGCGAATACTAAGTAAGACATTATGCATGCATCAAATGCAAAAGAACATAAAACAGTATATTATTTTATAATAATTTTATTGATAAGTTAACTGATAGCTCGATAATTATCGGATAAAAATAGTTATCAGTTAAGTATTTCTACTAGATAAGAAAATAATGAAATTTTAAAAATTGCAACATATATAAAACTCTTTGTTGAAGGTTAAAAATAATTATATACTATCAAATATAATAGGGTGAATTAAGCCAATAACATAAATACATAAACTAATTAAAATACTAACATACAATACTTAAAATTAAATATATGCCAGTGTGCCATATTAGTTAGAATACAATTTTGTCCCTTAAAATAAATATATCTTCTAAAATTTGGTGGCCCACAAGATATAAGTTATGACTCACACAAGATTAGCTTACCGACATCTCTTCTCTTCTCACTCTTCTCCTCTATTCATTCTCATCTTCCTCTTTCTTCTTCTTTTTAATCTCTTTTCTTCTTAACATCTCTCTTTTCTCTTCCTTTTTTTCATTTGTCCTCCTTAATCTCGGAATCCGATCACCTTTACCTATTTGGGTTTGATTTCATCAATATTTATTACAAATTCTATCTCTAACTGTGTTTTATTTTGTATATTTATTATAATTCTATAAATTTTCAACGACAACCATATAAATTTGGTAGGGTTGTGATTACTTTAGTGTTTTTTGGAGATTCTAACTCTCGATGACTTTTCTCTAGCATAACCGTTTCATTTTCTTAAAATTTTAACAAGAACCATAGCTAGAGTTGAAAGTGTGCTTCAGACAATCATGAAGAAGATGACAGCGAGTTTACGGAAAACAAGTGATGGTTGCTGTAAAATTTCATGTTGGGTGTAAATAAATATAGTTTGCTGCAAAAATAATATGAATTGGTGTGTGGCAACAAAGATATGAGGTTCAAAGCGAGAACCCGACAGAGTCCTGAGAAATTGTTTGCAAACCCTGAGAATTGGATTTGAAGGTATAGATATAACTAGATAATTTTTTGTTTGCACGATTATTCGGGAAATCCTTTAAATTGTTATTGAGTTGCAGGGTTTGGAATAATTTTAAGATCTGAAATAAATTTTGATAGGGAATGGCAGATTTGATTTGTAGAATATTACGGATTATAACTCTTGGGTTTGATCTCTTCATTGTTTATCACGAATTCTAACTCTTAATGTATTTTACACAAATTTGTAAATTTTAGACGACAGCCATAACTGAGTTGCAGATAAGCTTTAAACATCTTTGAAGAAGATGAAGATGAATCGGGTAACAAATAAAAGTTTTGCAGTAATTACGTTTATATGAATGCAAAATAAATATGAATCGGGTAACAAATTTATTTGAAGCTAATTAATTTGTTTTCATATACCATTCCAAACAAATTCAAGTTTCTGAATCATTTGCATCATGTGATCGACCTTCTCTTTGATTTCTTCATTGGACCAAATCAGGTATAATACAAACCAAATGGGTGGGTGCAAAACATAAAAATAACTGAAAAACATCATGAAAAATACTCTCGAGGGCCCCCATAGGTAGTAGCTTTCTGGAATGAGTAATGAAAGGATTGATAAATGTGCAAATAAGTAAGATAAATGCATAACAAGTTGGGTACAACNAAATGTGCAAATAAGTAAGATAAATGCATAACAAGTTGGGTACAACCGATGAAGTTATCTGCAATCAAATGGTGGAAGTGAACTTATGGTGTTGATGGGATCCTGAGGGCCTCCAGAGGGCGGGTTAGAGTTAAGGGCCTAGTGGGAATACCATTGGTCACAAAGGTGCAAACTAAATAAGAAAATACAAAAAGTCTGTGGAGATGCAAAATATAAAGTTAACTGCAACTAATGCTTACATCTTCATTTCCTTCATGAGACCTTAAGCAATGGTGGTTGTTAGTGCAAAACATCATGAAAACTGCTCTAGAGGGACCCTCATAGGTAGTAGCTTTCTGGAATGAGTAATGAGGGGATAGATAAATATGCAAATAAGTAAGATAAATGCATAACAAGTTGGGGGCAATCAATGAAGTTATCTGCACCTAAATGGTGGAAGTGAACTTATGGTGTTGATGGGATCCTGAGGGCCTCCAGAGCGCGGGTTAGAGTTAATGGCCTGGTGGGAATACCATTGGTCAAAAAGATGCAAACTAAATAAGAAAATGCAAAAACTATATGGAGATGCAAAATATAAAGTTAACTGCAACTAATGTTTACATCTTCATTTCCCTCATGAGACCTTAAGCTAGCATGCAACAATGGTGGTTGTTTGTGCAAAACATAGGAATAACTGCAAAACATCATGAAAAGTGCTCTAGAGGGACCCTCATAGGTAGTAGCTTTCTGGAATGAATAATGAGGGGATAGATAAATGTGAAATTAAGTAAGATAAATGCATAACAAATTAGGTGCAATCAATGAGGTTATCTGCAACTAAATGGTGGATTAGAATTTATGTTATTGACGGGATCCTGAGAGCCTCCAGAGGGCGGGTCAGAGTTAGTGGCCT
>OVBA01000648.1:0-59800 GCA_900406435.1 Lepidium aucheri | reverse complement strand
TTTAAAAAACAATCCTCTTTAAATTCAATCACCAAACAAAACGAGAAAGACCTAGAGTTGCATTTTTTTATAGCAATGACCATCGATTACTACAAACAATTAATTGCTTTTCCAGTCAGTATATGAAATTGTTATGAATATTGAATTGCATAGAAGAAAACGATCCTTACGTTTTTTTTTTTATTTACATTTATTTTTATACACAATTAACCTTAAGAAACCACTAAAATCCCGCCGATAATCGTGCTCTTAGTTCTCATATGTTAATATAGAAATGAAGTCGTCGAGGTTCTGAGTACTGAGAATCATCTAAGAGAGAACTTTAGAAGTTTTGTAAAGTTAGACAAGCAAGAGGCAACACACTAAGCTTCACTTCTTTTTGTTTGACAAAGATCCTTCAACAAGTCTCTATGTATATAATCATTGGGCCTATGTGTGTTTCAAAAAAACCTTATTGGGCCTTATTATTATTCATTGGGTCTTGATATAATCAGTTGAATCTTATTATAAGTAATTGGGCCTCAATATATTCCATTGGGTCTTATCATAAGTAGTTGGGCTTTATTATAATATATTGGGCCTTTATTTATTTAGCCCACGAAAAGTTTTATTATAATATATGGCTTTATAATATATTTTAAAGGTATAAATTACTAATGTAAAAGATTAATTGTTAAAAGTATTTTTTACTTTTATATAAAAAAACTGTCTTATATTATATCACTAAATATAATAGAAAGAAAAATGAGTAAGGTTTATAAATTTATATTGTTTTCTTTAAAAAGAAATATTTCAGTTTATAAAATTTGACGTATTAAAAATAGTTCAATACATAATTTCGTATTGTTTTATTTATAATTTAGTATATCTGTTTAAAATAATAGATAAATATGAAATATTTTATTAAGATTCAATGGTGTATCAATCTACAATATGATACATGATAGAGAATTAATATTTAGAATTTTACAAAATTGATTTTTTCATAATTCTAGAAAAATTTTAGTTTTGTGATGAGAAAAAAATGTAAATAAGTATAATCATAAAAAGAATTATTCATACTGAAATAAATATAAGAAGGTACAACTAGACTTTCTCTGTAATAAATATATTTTATAAACTTTATATGCTTGTATGCATGCATTAACAAATGCATTTTTTGTACAAAAAAATATGCAATAATGAAAAGTAATGAAATGATGTACTAACCTGCTTGTCAATCTCAAAATAATTAGATTTACAAAAAACATCAAAATCCCTCCACCATGTAGTTTTTCACCACGTAGTCTTCCTCCACCAACAAGTTCTTCCACCTCCACGTTGTCCTCCACCTCCACCACCTACAGGTACTCCTCAAGAGTCTTAATTATACAGTGAAAGGTATTTATATCCTATCAAAAAAGACTAGAACAATAAATTAGATTTTAAATGTTATTACTAATTAGACTGCCTTTTTTCTGGTTGTATAAAAAAGATTTTGGTTTTGTATTTTTTTTGTCACTCATTTTGATTATATTTATTTATATTTATAAAATATATATTTAGATAAAGAGCTTTCAAGCCAAATGAGCGTTTTTTCGAGGTGAGTAGCCTTGTAAACTTTTTTTCGGACAAAAATTTTACAATGGACCTGTTAAGTAATTGTTTTGATGCTTTTACTATTTCACAGACAAAACCTAGAAAAATCTCAAAGATGGAATAAGAATTCTAAGTAATGGTAAGATCTTATTACTTATGTAAAGGCAAAACCAAGAATATATCAGAAAAAGTAAAAAAAAATTTAGCCCACATCATTTGCTAACAAAGAAATTCTTTTGCAGCATTCTCTAATTATGAAAGTGGTGATTTATTCAATACTCTTGTGGTTCCTAACTAAACTGAGAGACGAATGTTTCTGAAATCATAGGGTATAATGTTGTTGGATAGCTTCAATGTCAAGTCCTTTCTGCTTCACTACTGATTCAACATGACCTTTCAATGTATGACGCTCTCTTAACCTGAAAGTACAAGAGAAGATGATCTTAGGCCATATTCTGAAGAACAAAATGTTATGAATCAATGAGTTACTTGAGTTTTACCTTGCAACTTCAGCTCGTCTCTTGGCTTGGTCTGCTATTTCTGAAAGTTCTCTGTAAGTACTTTTGTCATTGAACATTTCTGAAGTTTGTGGTGGTTGTAATCCATGAAGTGTACGTTGAGCTTGTGCCCATTGTGCTTCTCTCTCTCCCTTTCCATAGTCTTTCTTTGATGTGAAAGCAGTCTGAACAAAAGAGACAAAGTTAGAAAACTGTAATGAGAAGAAGATTCTTTTATGGTCTTGTTCTTAGGGACAAACCTTGTTCTCAATAACATTGTCCCAAGCTCTGCCACTTAGTGAATATCTGATGATGAACTTGAGGATATCGAGTGGAATGTAGAAGACAATACTGTAGAGCCAGATAACTCCTGCCCATCCCCATCCAATACCTTTGATTCTTGCAAAGTTCCAGTTTGCGTAAACAGCAATGATAGTAGCAATCTTAAGTTAAGAAACAAGAAGAATGTCAGTATAATTGAGGCTAATTTCTCCACATATAAGAAACTTGAGTCTTTTATTAACTCACCAGCTGAGCTGCCAAAAAAGCAACGACCAAGAAGATGCCAGGACGTTCAACATAGGACCAGCTACGTGACCTGGTGACAAATATAAGCGCTTGGCTAACTATACTAACTTGGAGATAAACTGCTGCTGTTAGCTCGTGTGAATTTCCACTGATAGATCTCACCCCAAACTTTGCCTGCATTAGGATCACATTAAAGATCAAAGATACTTACTCGAGCTAATGAAGTGATTCTTTTAACTAAGGTAGAATTCTCTTACCGTGAAAAAGTCAGTGCTCTCTGCAGCCCAGAAGAAAACTACAGTCATGACTGCTAGGTAAGTGCCAAGAACTACTCCAGTGGCAAATATTTCTTTTAGTTTCCATGAATCTGGAAGTGGAGAAGGCTTTACTCTATCCTTTGAAATCGTCATGATGGTACCATCATTCAGGATCGCAACGATTAAGACCATGAATGGTGAGAAGTCGAACTTCCATATGAGTGCAAGAAGCATAAAGCCCAAGACTATACGGATTGTGATGGAAACTGCATAGATTGTGTAGTTCTTCATTCTTTGGAAGATGGCTCTGCTTGTTAGGACAGCACTAACTATGACGCTTAGCCCTGGCTCGGTTAGTACAATGTCAGATGCGCTTCTTGCTGCATCAGTCGCATCAGCAACAGCTATTCCAATGTCAGCTCTCTTGAGAGCTGGGGCATCGTTTACTCCATCACCAGTCATTCCACAAATGTGTTTCATCTCCTGGAGTCTCTTCACAATCTCATACTTGTGTTCTAATTAGACAGATGGAATAGATTCATTAGGGTGAATACATGAATCAATTAACAGAAAATGTACCATAAGATTTCATTGTTTTACCAGGAAAGACACCAGCGAATCCATCCGCCTTCTCGATGAGTTCATCAACGGGAAGGCTAGATATAGCTTCATCCTTCTCTTGTCCAAGTAGAGCAGAAGAAGGATACATGTTTGTGCCCATACCAAGCCTACGACCAGTTTCTTTACCAATGGCGAGCTGATCACCAGTGATCATCTTGACATTAACTCCAAGGTCAAGGGCACGCCTAATTGTCTCTGCACTGTCATGTCTTGGAGGGTCAAAGAGAGGTAACAGACCAAGAAACTGCCATGGCTCTCCAGGGCTGTTCTTGTCTTTCTCGGAGACAGTCTGAAATTCAAAAGAGGAAAAAGATAAGAGAAAGAAAAACACATGCATCCAAAGTTTTAGGATTGGTGCGAAAGCTTTTACCTGTCTGCCAACAGCAAGGGAACGAAGTCCTCTGTCAGCAAACTTGTCAATGATGTCATGAGCTCTCTTCTTTGCATCCTCCCGAAGGTTACATAGCTCAATGATCTAAATATCACAAAACCAGTCAGCAAGAATGAATCTGAAAGCTTTTGAGAGAAGAAGGAAACTAAGAGTTTCTTACTTGCTCTGGCGCTCCCTTGCTGACACGGTGCCAGTTTCCATTAGCATCAATGTAAGTGATAGCAGTGCGCTTGTCAACGGGGTTAAAAGGAAAGAAATGGACTTCAGTGATGCCTTCTCTTGCTTCTCTGGGGTCTCCAAGCATTCCAACGATGCAAGCATCAATAGCATCTTGGTTTTCAACTCTAGACGCTCTTGCTGCATTCACGAGCAGCTGATCCTTGTCCAAGTCTTTGACAAATACCTCAACCATGCTCTTGTCAACAGTAAGCTTATTGAGTGTAAGAGTTCCTGTCTTGTCACTGCACAAAACATCCATTCCAGCCATTTCTTCAATTGCTGTCATTCTCTTTGTGATAGCTCCTTGCTGGGCGAGACGGTGAGACCCAATGGCCATGGTGACAGACAAAACAGTAGGCATTGCAATTGGAATTCCTCCAATGAGAAGCACCAGAAGATTGTCTATTCCATCTCTATAAGCACGGTGCTGAATAGGATACATCACAATGATCTCAATAAGCATACCTATGCCGATGGAGCAAATACAGAAGTTACCAATGGCAGTCAACACTTTCTGGAAATGTCCTTCTTGGTTTGTACTGTCAACAAGATGAGCAGCTTTGCCGAAGAAAGTATGAACACCAGTAGCGATTACAACAGCTTCTATCTCTCCTTGTTTACAGGTGGAGCCTGAGTAAACTTCTTGGCCCGGGTTCTTAGTTACAGGTAAAGACTCACCAGTGAGAGCAGCCTGATCAACTTTGAGAGGATCACCATCCAAGAGACGACCATCTGCCGGAATAATGTCACCCAATTTGATACTAATAATGTCTCCAGGAACTAGTAAATCTGCATCTTGCTCGCTCCATTTGCCATCTCTCAGAAGCTTCAGTAATCATTACATTCATTAATGATACACAACCACAGTTATGGTAATAAACAAGTGTATATATACCTTACCTTGGTTTTAGGAGCTAAACCAGCCATCAAAGCAGCTGCAGCATTACCGGCATTGTTTTCTTCAATGAAGCTTATGGTAGAGTTAATGATCAAAAGAACTGTAATACCAACAAAATCCTGCCAATCCGGTGGCCTTCCCTGCAGAAGTTATATGTGAGAAAAATCGATAAAACTATAAAGTGTTTGTTCAAAAGAAAGAGATAAAAGTAACATAACATACTCCTCCATTAGCCAAAGCGATAGCCATAATAGCAGCCAATTCCATAACCCATGAGAGAGGATTCCACATAAACCCTAAAAACTTCAAAATCTTGCTTTCCTGTGTTCGAAAATTAGGGTTTTAGATTACGTTTCTTCTTAGTAAAGAAACAGAATACAGAGGCTAAATTTTGTTTACCTTTTTCTCTTCAAGCTTGTTAGGACCAAAGATCTGAAGCCGATTTTGACCTTCTTCACTAGTTAAACCTTCTCTAGTACATCGAAGCTGAGTAAGAACTTCCTCAATCGGAATCTTCTCCTGTTTTCAAATTACAAAAATCAGAAAACGAGTAAAAGAGATTTGACGAAGAAGAAAGTGAAAACAATTACGAGATCAATGCCCTCGTTTTTGATATCATCCCAGGTTGAATCTATCGCCGCCATCTTCAAAACGAAGAAGTATGGTGGATTTTTCGATTTTTTCCTTGATTAACAAGAAATTTTAATGTTTTGTATTTCTTCTTTTTTTTCTTTTTGTCTTTTTCTTAACAGAAAAAAAAAATAAAAGAAAAATATATTGTTTTTTTTTCTTATATAGAGAAAAGTGAAAGAGTTACAATGAGTTTGTTATATA
The DNA here is from genome assembly GCA_900406435.1 of Lepidium aucheri. Taxonomy (NCBI): domain Eukaryota; kingdom Viridiplantae; phylum Streptophyta; class Magnoliopsida; order Brassicales; family Brassicaceae; genus Lepidium; species Lepidium aucheri. The sequence goes on along the minus strand of OVBA01000648.1, from coordinate 53,977 downwards.
GTGATTGAGAAAAGAGAGAGAGAGGTTTGTTTGTTAATTAGGGTAAAGTCCAGGTCCTTCGCTGTTACCGTTTTCGTCTCCTGCTTCCACTAATCAACTTCCACGTGTCCTCTGTTTCTCTTATCAGTTTAATTTAATAACTAAACTATATCTTTACCATATTTAGGTGGATTTGACTGACCAGTACATTTGTACGTTAACCGAATTAGACCAAACCAAATTTTCCGGTTTTCGGCTGAATTTTTTTTTTTTTTTACTATTTTTCTAAAAGTAATCGGAACTGATTTAATTTTGAATACTTATATGAGCATTCGAGTCGGATCTTTTCGGGTTTTGGATTTCATGTTTTTGATTCAATTGTTTCAAGATATATTCTAGTATTTCTATTTTTCAAGTCGATTTTAGTTCAAGTCTAGATCGAGATCACGGTATTTCTACTTAGATTGTATAAAAAGTCAAAATTAGTATAGGTTTGATATAATCGGATACCCGTTCGATTCTTAATTATATTCTGAGTTTAGTTTTTCAGGTATATATTTAAAACACATTCGTATATTTTATCGAATTTGGTTTATCTTTTTCAGATCAGTTTCGGGTTATGGATTTTATGTACAGAACTAACTTTGAATTTGGTTATCGATTTGATCGATTGAGTTACCATAAAACTGATCAGTTTTGAATTAACCGAAACATATCATTCAAATGATTTTTTTTTTTAAATATCAAACTGAAAAAATAACCGTAAAACTGAAAAAACCAGTAAAACCGGTAAAATCAAACAAGAAATTTTAATTTCCGAACAACCGAACCAAAGTCTTTAGTTTCTAATTTGATTTCGGTTATATCGTCTAAAATCAATCGGAATCGATTCAGTTTTGTAATCAGTTATCGGTTTAGTCGGTTCAATTACCATAAAACTGAAATATATCATTAAAACAATTTATCCTCACGTTTCAAACCAAATAAACCGGAGAAAACAAAGAATAAAACCGAAAACCCCAAAAGACCGGTAAAACCAAACAGACACTTATCAGTTTGATTCAGAATTAAATTTTTGCAAAGAGTAAAAACCAAATAAACCAAACCGATCTGACCTGATTAAACCAAACACCCAGACCTAGAGAGAAGTTTAAATAGGGTCCAAAATTAAGAGAAAGACTCACACAAAAAGAGGATTTACTAACAAAGAGAGAGGCTAATAATATATTCATAATCACCACGACTTTTAAAAGCAAAAGTAGCTAAAGGAATATTCAATTACTAAGCCAAGCTAATAAGAGACACTAAACTTAGCTTAACAAATTTCATTTTCTGCCTGTTGCTCCAACTCTTGGTTTTGCCTTAACCTCAACTTCCTGCAAATTCATACACAACAATCCATTGGTTTTATTGACCACAACTTTCATGTCTTTTGTATAGTTTGGTGTCATGAACAAACCTGTGGCAAGTGTAAGAATATGCTGCTTTTTGCAGTTGCTGGGTTGTGATTTTCTGCACCTTTGCTCCAGTCATAACAAGCCTATACAACATGTTTTTACAAATCCATGTGTTTTGCGATACGATGCTCATTTTAAACTTAGCATGAGCATAACATATATAGAAAAGAAACTAAATACATACCGCATATGCATATATAGACCCATCGTGATTGAATGAACTGCAAGGAATTGGCTGATTGCACCTCGACATAGCCTGGACCGATATACGATATTGTTAGATGTTACATACTTTATATAAAAGAATCGGATGCAAAGAGAAAAAATTAGATACAAGATGAAGATACCTTGAGTCTTTGTTTACTATCCTTATCCCAGAAGTTGAAAGCACCATCGGAGCCAGCAGTGGCAAAAGTGCCGTGTACCTTAAATACACAACCGAAAGGATCATTGCAGAATCTATTAGTTTCATGTTGTTAATGGCTTCAAACAGTATAAGAGTATAGCTATACTATAGAGCTTTACCGGGTGGAAATTCAGAGAATTGACAGAGTAGATATCATTGCCATCTCTGTGGCATTTGAATGTAAAGTTTTTGCTCTGTTGAGAATCATCCAGATGATGAACACCAACCCGTCCCTCAATGGAACCAACCTATAAAACGCAATGGATCTGATTATCTTTATACTGAACATTTTTCGTAATTTAGATAGGATCTGAAGGTGTGAGACTCCAAAAACAAGCTCCAATATCAAGTTACTTTATTCATTACTAAAATATCCTACACAACTCTCTCGAGGTTGCAAAGAAGAACATTGCATTGTTAAACCTAATTGTTAACATCTAACAAACAAGCGAAATTCCTGATACATTAAATCACCAAAGACATAATAGGAAAGATATATAAAAACAAACATACCAGAAATCCTTGCTGATCAGGGAAAGCAGTAACACACCTCGTCTGGTACTTCAGTGGTGATTGGATTCTCTTGAACTCAGTCTACAGTTTACACAAGAGAAATTGTCAGTGTGAGGATTGAATACCTGTTCATGAGTCCGAAGACAAGGGAGACTTTTTCTTTCTATGATAGCACATGTGCTTGTATAATCTATCCATATGTTAGTGCTAAATTGATCATGATATCACGAAACCATGTGATGCTGTCAGCATTCTTGCACTCAGAACTCTCATGCGCAAGTTATAATATCAAAGAAAACTATTCTTACCTGAGGATTTTGCAAGTTGAAGACTATCAAATTTCTATCGGCAGTTCCAACAACCATTAGAGGATGCTTCACAGACAATGCATAGCACTTATCTGGAAGCTGTTGGGTATGCACAGGATTTGGCTGTCTGGTGTCCCAATATCTGGAATGAAAACCAATTAACATCAATAAATATAACTTATGTACTAAACAATTCTATCATCAGCCTAATTCCGTCATAGAATTAATTGAATAATCATTCTTACTTCAATGTTTTATCCCAACTTCCAGTTGCCAGGAGATTCATTCCTGGGATCCAGGCCAAAGCTACAATAGGAGCATCGTGCATAGCAACAGTTACAGGTTGACCACCTGACAACAAGGGCCACATTTTTGCTTGCTTATCACATCCACCAGTAAAGACTGTGGTTCCATCATCTTTCCAAGCAGAACATAAAACCTTCATCACATGAAAAGAAAACATGTAAGCATCAGATTTATAAGCAAACAAATGAAAACAAGAGAAAAATAGATAGAAAGCAATAACACATTACCGGTTGATCATGTGATATTGATGCTTTTGGAGCACTGGCTATATTAGCTCCATTACGGGATATTTCCCAACACCTCACCTGCAATAGAAAAATGAACTCGCATGTTATAATATACATATACATACCAACCAGATTTCAGTGGATGAACATGAAAAAGATCAGCCAAACTGAGCTGCTAAGACATGCGTTTAGGACTAACAAGTCAAATTTAGGCCATAAAAAACAAAGGAGCCAAAAAAGAAACAAACGGAAAACCTGATTGTCCCATGAAGTGGCTACAAGTATATCGGCTCTTGGACTAAAACTTAAGCTTGAAATAGAATCTGCGGGTGATGGAGTAACCTGAAGGAAAATACAAACTTCTGTGAAACTTAAACTTTAGAGATAGAAGAATGACGGAAAATTAAAAGATAACCCGAGCTATCACAAGTAGAGCTGACACTAGAACATAAGTATCCAATCAAAATTTAAACGGTTTTAGCTACAAAAAAGCCAAGGTTAGCAGTTCTATGTCTTCCATTTCGATTCCTCGGTCAGTCATTAGCTACAATGTACACAAATCTCACAACAATTTACTACGCTATAAATAAAGAGTGAAACAGAAAATCTCCCATCGATCTAAGCCGTAAACCCTAGCACACTAACGGCACGATTCAGGCAAAATAAAATCTACGTATATTGAAAGTCCAATGCCAACATCTCGACGCAGAAACACGAAGATTATTGTAAGTGATCACATAAAGAAACTCCACACCCTAAATACAAAACCTCGAGAAGCAAAATCAAACAAAAATAACTAAACGCCATAAAACCCAGCGAAAGAGAAATAGTTAATACCTCGTAGGATTTGTTAGGGTTAGTGTTGGCGCTAGCAGCCGCAGCAAAGGTCGTCATTATCGGGAAGCCGAGGTCGAATTGCTGTTAATAAAGTTCGATTCAGGTTTCAAAATCACATAAGTAAATGCTTCTCTACAAGCATAATCAGAATAGAAATTGAATGAGGATAAGAGAAACAAACCTAGAGCAGAAAGTCCGTCGATGTCGGAGAATCGGAGATATCGTCTTCTCCGGTAAGCAGAAGAGGAGGGAAATCAAAAATACTCGGACGAGAAAATAATACAACGCCAATATAAAGGTCCTTGCGTCTGCGTCACATTGACGACCGGGGAAGCGTTACTCGGACGCTTATGTTGGGCCTATTTGTTGGGCCCAATAGTGGAGAAGACTCGAGGAAATTTCGGGTCGGATTCTTAAAACGGATCCTAACCCGAGACATTTTAAACATTTCCCACTTAAATCTAACCCTGCGAATTTGAATATATCGGGTCGATCCTAGGTGTTTCCGGGTTTTTCGGGTATAAAATCTTAATATCTGTTTGAGAACCCAATATTATTCAGGACGGATCAAGTTCGAGTCTTTCAAAATCCAGGTCGGTTCAAATCAACAATTTCTATATCCATTTAAGAAGCGAAACCAATTCGATTCGGTTTTGGTTCGATCCCGATTCTAGTATAAAATTATAAAAATAAAAAATTAGACTCTACTATATACTAAAAAAAAAGTAGTCAAAAATTTTGAATATAGGGGGTATTCATTTAGATATTTGGATACCAATATATCCGAAATATTTTAGTGTTTAAGTACTTATCAGATAATAACTGAATCCGATCAAATACTTGGTGTAGGTACACTATGCTGAAATTTAATGATTACTTTTACTTATATCCAAATCGGACCTAAACCTGAAATTTCAAATTTTTCGTGTAAATGTGACCTTAGGCTAAATGGGTCTTAGGCTCAATGAAATAAAAAGATTGGGTCCAAAATTGAGAGCCACTAAACAGAGGCTATTTCATTCATAATCATCACTATAAGAGACGAGGCTTAACTTAGTTTAGCTATAAGAGACACTAACATAGCTAAGCAAATCTCATTTTTTACCTGTTGTTTCAATTCTAGGCTTTGCTTTAACCTCAGTTTCCTGCAAATTCATCCACAACACTCCCATTGATTCACACGGCACAAATTTTGTGTATTATAGAGTCACAAACAAACCTGTGACATGTGCAAGAAAATGCTGCTTTTTAGAGTTGCAGAATTGTAATTTTTTGCACCTTTGCTCCAGTCATAGCAGACCTACATTACATGTTTTGTAATACGATGTTCAATTTAGAGTCAGCATGAGCATAAACGTATATACAAAAGAAACTAAATACATACCGCATATGCATATATAGACCCATCATGGTTGAATGAACTGCACGGAATTGGCTGATTGCACTTTGACATAATCTGCCATTCATGGAAACAATATACGATATTGTTCGATGTTACATATGTTTATATACAATCAAGAATAATAAAAAGGTTGCAAGATGAAAACACCTTGAGTCTCATTTCATTATCCTTATCCCAGAAGGCAAAAGAACCATCCAAGCCAACAGTGGCAATAGTGCCATGTACCTTAAATACACAACCGAAGCAATCAATCCATAGCTCAGAATTGCACAATCTATTAGTTTCATGCGGTTGATGGCTTATAATTATACTATAGAGCTTACCGGGTGGAAATTCAGAGAGTTGACAGAGTAGATCTTATTGCCATCTCTGTGGCATTGGAATGTGAAGTTTTTGTTGTGTTGAGAATCATCGACATGATGGACACCAACCCGTCCCTCAATTGAACCAACCTATAAAGAATGATGGATCTGGTTATCTTTCTTACTAAACATTTTTTGTGATCTGGATAGGATATGAAGGTATGAGACTGATAAATCAACCTCCAATATCAAGTTACTTTATTCATTACTACAATAATCTACAGAACTTTCTCAAGATTGCAAAGAAGAACATTTCATTGTTTGGTTTTAATTGTTAACATCTATCAAACAAGCTAAATTTACAGTGAATTAACAAAGACACGATAGGAAAGATACAAAAAGACATACCACAAATCCTTGCTGATCAGGGAAGGTAGCAACACACCTCGTCTGGTACTTCAGAATTGACTGGATTCTCTTGAACTCAGTCTACAGTTTACTCAAAAGAAATTGTCAGTGTAAGGGTTATAAGCCTGTTAATTGATCATGATATCCCAAAACCAGGTGATGCTCTCGCCATTCTTAGCACTCAGAACGCTCACGTACAAATTATAATATGAAAAAAAGAAAGAAGAAGCAAGTACAAAATCTTACCTGAGGATTTTGCAAGTTGAAGACTATCAGATTTCTGTCGGCAGTTCCAACAACCATCAAGAGGATACTTCACAGACAATGCATAGCATTTATCTGGAAGCCGTTGATTATGCACAGGATTTGGCTGTCTGGTGTCCCATTATCTGGAAGGAAAACCAATTAACATCATTAAAATATAACTTATGCACTAAATAAACTCATCAGTCGACATTCTATATTAGCTTAATTCCGTCATAGAATATAATGAAGAATCATTCTTACTTTAATGTTTTATCCCAACTTCCAGGTTCTAGGAGATTCATTCCTCGGATCCAGGCCAGACTCTGGCCGCCAGAGCTACTATAGAAGCATCATGCATAGCAACAGTTACAAGTTGACCACCTGACAACAAGGGCCACATGTTTGCAAGTTTATCACATCCACCGGTAAAGACTGTGGTTCCATCATCTTTCCAAGCAGAACACAGAACCTTCATCACATGAAAAGAAAAGATGCAGGCATCAGAATCTAAGCAAACACAAGAAAGCAAGAGGAAAATAGACAGAAAGCAATACAATATTACCAGCTGATCATGGGATATTGATGCTATCGGAGCACTGGCAATAGAAGCTCCATTACGCGATATTTCCCAACACCTCACCTGCAATAGAAAAATAAACTCACATGTTATAATATACATACCAACCAGATTTCAGAAGAGCAGCAAAACTGAGCTGATACATGTGTTTTACAAGGGTATTAGGACTAAAAAGTTAAGACTTTAGGCCATGAAAAACAAAGGAGTCAAAGAACAAACAAAAAACCTGATTGTCCTATGAAGTGGCCACAAGTATATCGGCTCTTGGACTAAAACTTAAACTTGAAATAGAATCTGCGGGTGATGGAGTAACCTGCAAGGAAAATACAAACCTCTGTGAAACTTATACAAGAGATAGAAGAAAGAAGAAAATTTAAAAAAAACAGAACTGAGACAGAATTGCAGCTATCAGAAGTCGAGCTGACACTAAAACATAAGTATCTAGTCAAAACTTACACGGTTAAAGCTACAAAAGAAGTCATAGAAACAAAAATAACAAAACGCAATAGAAACCCAGCGAAACAGAAAAAGTTATACCTCGTAGGATTTGTTAGGGTTAGTGTTGGCGTTAGCAGCCGCACCAAAGGTAGCCATTATAGCAGGAGGCAAGGTCAGATTGACTGTTAAAAAAGTCCAATTCAGGAGACAAAACCACATAAGTAAATGCTTACCTACAAGCTTAATCAAATAGAAACTAAATGAGAAGAAGAGAAATGAACCTAGAGTGGAAGGGCCCTCCGAAGAGAAGGGAACAAAACTAGTGAGAAGAAACAAATGCTACAAAGCCAATTTATATAAAAGTCCCTGCAAACATGGTGGTTAACATGCAATTATGATGCCTCATATAACGAAAGAAATTTACATGACTGGTATTTCCATGAATAGTGCGTGATAGTGCGTGACAGTGATGAGAATTTGTTCATTGTGCTCGTATTCAATGAAAGAGGCAGAGTGCACTGCTCTTATTTGGCCATTACAAGCCACATGGGACTTAGGCTACACAAGATTTGAATTTGAGGGTGACAATCTGACTATTAATCAGTTGATCAATGGACATAGCTCCAATCTATGCTTGCGCCATTACCTGGAGACGATCAACCAATGGAAAGCATTGTTAGATAACATCAAGTGCTCCCTTAAACCACGCACACACAATAACTGTGCCAATTTCCTAGCTAAATATATAACTTCTTGTTCATATGATTAGTGTTTGTACTCTTCATGTTCTCCTTTTTTACAACATGTTGTAAACACTGATATTGGTTAAATAATAATTGTCATTTGAAGGGAAAACAAAAAACAATACAAAGGTCCCTGCCTCTGCGTCAACATTGACGGTAGGAAAAGCTATCACTAGTAGAGCTGACACTGAAACATAACGGTTTTAGCTACAAAACAAGCCAAGGTTAGGAATTCTAAGACTTCAATTTGGCTTCCTCGATTCAGCCATTAGATCTAAACCCTAAAACAAGCACACTAACACGGTTCAGTAAAGGTTAAATCTATGGAAATTCAAAGTCCAAATCAAACATCCTGACGCAAAAAAATAACGAAAATATTATAGTGTTCTCATGGATAAAACAAAACCTCGCGAAGCAAAATCAAACAAAAATAATTAAACACCACAGAGACCCAGAGAAATACCACGTAGGATTTTTTAGGGTTAGTGTTGGCTTTAGCAGTCGAACCAAAGGTAGCTATTAGCAGGAAGCCGAAGCCTGATTGACTGTTCAAAATGTTCAATTCAGGAAACAAAATCACATACGTGAATGCTTCTCTACAAGCTTTATCAGAATAGAAATTGAATGAGAAAAGAGACACAAACCTAAAGAGCAGAAGGTTTGTCGATGTCGGAGACATTCGTCTTCTCCGGTAAGCAGAAGAGGAGGGAAAACAAAATTACTCAGAAAAATGATACAAAAGCCAATTTATTCATTTCAAATTTCAATACAAAGGTCCAATAAATTTGAGTGAGCGCTTTTATTGGGCTTAATTTTTGGGCCCAATAAGACAAGAGAAAATTCGGGTCGGGTCGGGTGGTTAAAACGGATCCTAACCCGAACCATTTTGAGACATTTCCCTCTCTTTTCCCTGCGGCGGCTAAACTCCGACCACTTGAGAGTGTGTAGAAGACAGATTTAAGGAGAATCAGAAAGGGTTTCAGATTCCGATTAAGTTCCGATCGTCGTCTCCGCCGTTAGTCACCGTTGTCTCAGTTAATGGATTCGTTACAGAAATCGGAATCGTCGCGGTAGGGTCAGTGATTAGAAGAAAGGAAACCCTAGACTTGTCGTTTTGCTTGGGCATTATTTCATTTTTGGTGAATCATGACGTCTCTTTCTGTACTACCAGTTTCAGGTAAGTTTTTCAAATCTTCTTTGATTCAACCTTAGCTATCTTTAGTCAAGCTTTGTGTGAGATATTGATGTTAGAAGGATTTTAGAGAAATCTATGTTGGCTTTGGTAGAAAAGTAACGTTGATGCTACGAGTACAATGTAGTTTATTGGGTTTTTGGTATCTTAAGTGAATGCTTCGTTGGTCCCAGTGATTTGTTTTTCTGATTTTTAAGTCTCTGTGTGTGTTCATGGTTTTGTTGACTGGATTTCTTCACAGTTTTCTCATTTTTGAACAGTTTTCTTACCCACTTCACGAAGAAATTTATTGGTTCTCGTTTGTTCTGTACTACAGTTGTTGATTCACTGCCCTTCAAAGTTATGTTTTAAATTGATTCATGTGTGTCATGTGCTTGAACTTTTATCACCTTATAGTGAAAATTTTTCATTCATTCTTCTTTTTCTGTGTTGACAGAGATTTCAACGGTTGTTAGAGATTTGGAGTCGCGAAAGAAAAGAAGGATGTCTTTAAATGGATCTACCTTTTGTGAAAATTCCAAACAGATTATTGATTTATTGCCTGTGTTGAAATCACCTGACTACTTCTTGAAGCCATGCCTGAACGAGCTGGTTGAGCGAGAAATTGAAGACCCTAATTATTGCAGCCGGGTTCCTGATTTTACAATTGGCAGGTTTGGTTACGGTTCTATCAAGTTTCTTGGAAACACAGATGTTAGAAGGTTGGACCTGGATCAGATAGTTAAGATTCAAAGGCACGAGGTAATTGTTTATGATGATGAGAGCTCCAAACCAGTTGTTGGTGAAGGACTTAACAAGGCTGCTGAGGTGACTCTGACCATAAACATACCAAATATAACTAGTGGGAAAGAGCAAGTTGACCATATTGCTTATAAATTAAAGCAAAGCACTGAAAGACAAGGGGCTTCTTTCATCTCATTTATTCCTGATAATTGTTTATGGAAGTTTATGGTTCCTCATTTCAGCAGATTTGGGTTGAGTGATGATGAAGCAGAAGATATTGCTATGGATGATTCCCCAGGTTTGGCAGATCCTGTAGGACTGGTTGATGACAAGATAGCTGACATTGATGAAGTACATCAAATGGAAACGTCTGAGCCAGAGCTCACTCACTCTCTTCCAGCTCACCTAGGACTTGATGCTGGAAAGATGAATGAAATGAGAATGCTAATGTTCCCTAATGAAGATCTAGACGAAAGTGAAGATGTTAGAGAGAAAGTGCCCCATCATATGACATCCACTAAACGAAACGTAAGACCTTCACAGAATATTTCTCAAAGAAATAGTCATCAAGATACTCCACCGCTCATGCGGAAAACTCCGCTTGCTTTGCTGGAGTACAACCCTGGTAGTGATAAAACCTCCCCAGGCAATATCCTGATGGTCCAACAAAATAAGAATCTAGCAGTGAAAAAGTCGAAAGTGGGTGGCTTCGAGCTGGATATCAGCCATGTCACTCCATTAACTGATAACTATTCCCGCAATGTTGTTGATGCAGCCCTATTCATGGGAAGGTCGTTCCGAGCAGGCTGGGGTCCAAATGGTGTCCTTATCCACACTGGTAAGCCAACATGTAACTCCAGTTCCCGGATGGTATTGTCTTCTGTGATCAACGTAGAAAAGATAGCAATTGACAAAGTTATTTGTGATGGAAAGGGAAAAGTTCAAAAAGAACTTATTGATTCTGCATTTGAGGCTCCATTAAGTCTTCACAAGGAACTGGATCATGAAGAAGACGAAGCTAGGTTTGGCTCATTTAGTCTCAAACTTCAGAAAGTTGTCATTAATCGTGTAGTTCTTTCAGATATCTGCCGAAGTTATATTGGAGTAATAGAGAAACAGCTGGAGATTGCTGGGCTGTCCACATCTGCCAAGCTGTTTTTGATGCACCAAGTCATGGTGTGGGAACTCATAAAAGTTCTCTTTTCTGAGAGAGAGAGTACTGGACGTTTGAATAATGAAGTTTCAGATATTGAGGAAGACATGATGCAGGATGTGAAGGAAGATTCGTCAGAAGTTGATACAGAAGCTCTTCCGCTTATCCGAAGAGCAGAATTCAGTTGTTGGCTACAAGAAAGTGTCAGTCACCGTGTACAAGAAGATGTGAGCGATCTAAATGGTTCTGGCTACCTTGAGCACTTATTCCTCCTTCTAACTGGACGAGAACTTGATTCAGCTGTAGAACTTGCCATATCTGAGGGAGATGTTAGACTTGCTTGTTTGTTGAGCCAGGCTGGTGGATCAACTGTAAACCGTAATGATATCTTGCAGCAACTTCACATTTGGAGAAGGAATGGGCTGGATTTTACTTACATTGAGAAGGAAAGAGTTAAGCTCTACGAATTGCTTGCTGGTAATATTCATGATGCATTACAAGATATTACAATTGACTGGAAGAGATTCCTAGGGTTGTTAATGTGGCATCATCTGCCTCCTGACAGTTCATTACCTGTCATCTTCCGAAGCTATCAACTCCTACTAGATCAGGCAAAAGCTCCGTGGCCCGTCCCTATATATATTGATGAAGGACCTGCAGATGGGTTTGTAAGCAACAACGAGCACTCTGACCTGTTGTATTATCTCATGCTTCTGCACAGCAAAGAAGAGGGAGATCTTGGTTTTCTAAAGACTATGTTCAGTCCCTTCTCTTCAACTAATGATCCACTTGACTATCATATCATCTGGCACCACCGTGGAATCCTGGAAGCAGTTGGAGCTTTCACTTCAGATGATCTTCACACTCTTGATATGGGATTTGTTGCGCAGCTTCTCTCTCAGGGCCTTTGTCATTGGGCTATATACGTTGTTCTTCACATACCTTTCCGTGAAGATCATCCATATCTACATGTCACCGTCATTCGGGAAATCCTGTTTCGATTCTGTGAAACTTGGAGTTCTATAGAATCACAACGGCAATTTATTAAGGATTTGGGTATCCCCTCTGAATGGATGCACGAAGCTCTGGTAAGGACACTATAGAAACACTCTTCTTTTCTACTTAAGATACTTGTAGTTACCTTTTTCAATCTTAAACTAGTTTGCTGATATATTCTTGTGTTGCAGGAAGTTTATTACAATTACCATGGAGATTTCGTAAAGGCTCTTGACCACTTTATTGAATGTTCAAACTGGCAAAAAGCTCATTCTATTTTTATGACGTCAGTTGCTCATTCATTGTTTTTGTCAGGTAAGGCACTTTATTTCCTTATTTGCAGACCCAGCTGCTCAATTAGAACATGATTCTGATGGTATAAGAGGGATCTATCTGGAGTAACTTGTTTTATCTTTATTAAATGCAGCTAACCATTCAGAAATATGGAGAATTGCTACTTCAATGGAGGATGACAAGTCTGAGATTGAAAACTGGGATTTGGGTGCTGGGATATACATGTCATTCTATCTACTAAAGAGTTCACTGCAAGTAGATGCTGATGCGATGGTAGAACCGGTACATCTACGCTTCCTCTACCTCCCAAATTACATCAATTGGGCTTTTGTTGATCAGACTGACTGTACAATTATTTCCTTCTTTGCATTGATACCCAACAAAATTGCAATAAACACTTGTGCTCCTATGATCCTGGGCATAAGAGTCTTTCATCTAGATGTGTAAACACTTGTATAAATGATACAAACGACATAACTCTTTTACTTCCACAGGAACCCCTTGAGAGCAAAAATGAGACGTGCAAGAGTTTTGTTGGTCGTTTAAATGAATCACTGGCTGTTTGGGGTGACAGATTACCAGTTGAAGCTAGGTAAGTACTTCATATCTCCCACCTGCTAGTAGTAGCATTAAATCGTCGAAAAGTACTTATGACTTGCATGTACTCGAATGCTCCACACAATTGTATAGGATTTACTTCATTGATAGTATGCGTTTGTAGAAGATTTAGACCATAACCTAAAAATATAATACATAATAATGGAGCAATTTTAGATGGATTTATCTAAATTTGGTGGCATTCATAGTAATTGCTCCTAAAGTAAGTAATTGGCTTCTGATGACTACACAGTCCAAGTTTACTGTGTGGACAGATACGGGTCAAACATGTAACATATAGAACCTTATAGCATTTTGCAACTACACACTAAACAAAGGAGCTCTTTGTTTGATGCAGAGTTACATACTCAAAGATGGCAGAAGAGATATGCGATTTGCTTTTGTCAGATCTTAGTTGGGAGGATCCAAGTAGAGAGACTCAACTAAGTTGTTTTGAGACAGCTTTTAATGCACCTTTACCAGAAGATCTCAGGTCAACACATTTGCAAGATGCTGTTTCACTCTTCTCTCTTTATCTCTCAGATACGAACCAAATCTCAGCTTAAGTGAAACAAGAGTATTCTCTCATGAAGGTCTTTATTAACCGGTTTGTGAAACAGAGACAGTTCGATTCGTCTTGCGTCTGTTCGTTAAAAAGCGTGAATGATTTGATTTTGGTCTATTGTTTTAGCAAATTCCCAAATGTTATAAATATTTGCATTGTAAAACTAGCAAAATTGAATAAAATATATAAAATAGACGTGAAAGAGTTTTTTTTGTTGTTGTTGTTGTTTTTTATTTTTAAATACATTTAATGTCCATATGTTTTTGAATGAACAACAACTTAATCGATTTTATGATTAATTATTCCCCCTCTCATTACAAAGAATCATGTACTATATATTACATCATTTAATTTATTTATTTTGCATCAGTTTTTAATTGATACAATCATTGTTTACATCACTCATAACGCAACTATTTTCATCATTTACTACAGAAATAACTCAGCTTAAATTATTATTTTTTTTAACTGGATCGACAAAATTTAGTCTATAGCCTACCGTCTATATCATAATCATTAGCTAAATTATTAATTCAGGAAAAATCATATTTAAATAACATGAATAAATATTGCCGAAAGTGATATTAATCAAAAACATTTGCAGGAATATATTCTCCTTTATTGTCACACAAAGGCAAAGTCCATAGATTCTGTTTCATAGCTTTTCCTTGTTTCTGAATCAAAAATTCTGATTAATTATGTAAATTAATATCCAAAAAACTGTAAATAAAATTACAAAAATATTAACAAGATTACAAAGCACACTCACAATTAAAACAAGCAAAATCCAGATTTTTTATTTATTTTTTGATTTATAGTCAAACAGAAGAAGATCCAAGAATCAATGGTGATGAAGGTTGCAAAGCACGAGGACGTCTTTTTCTGCTTCGACCGCGAACTTGAACTGATGGAGATGAAGAAGAAGATGAAGGAGTATCAATTATAGACCTCTCTTTGCTTGATACACTTGTTAGTTTCTTCTTCTCAGTTTCTGCTTCACATGATTTGTCTTGATTGATTCTGTTGTTTCCAAGTCTTGTTGCGTTTATGGTTGCAGGAAGTACACAGTTGCACATGAATCCTGAGTTTAAGCCAAACTCAAGTCAAAACAGTTCTTGTTGATCATAAAAAATGGATATATCAATAAGCCTAGAAGCTGAACTTGGTACTCGAGCATAAAGTTCGAATCTATCAAGTAAACTTCGAGAAAAGATAAGCTAAGCTAATAAATTATCGGTTTCCAACTTAAAACCAATTGAATATGAGTAAACTGACACTTAGATATGATACATCTAACATCTCGAAACACCACAACAACTACATTATAATCATGCATTGTCTGTTGGGCCAATATCGGGAGTTCTAATACTATGATTAATTAGCGGCTTCCAACTCAAACCAAATGAATATGAGTGAACTGACACTTAGATATGATAAATTGTATAACCTAACATCTCGAAACACCATAACAACTACATTATAATCATGCATTGTCTGTTGGGCCAATATCGGAAGTTCTAATACTATGATAAATTATAAGATTTCAATTCAAAATCAAATAGTTATGCCTGGATTGACTATTAGATCATATATATTAAACAGAATGACCCCAACTTTTCGATATAGGATATGTCACTACTACGATGTTTTATCAATAATCGTCGAAGCTAAACTAAGTTTACTCATGAATAAGGGAAGTTACCAGAGATTTTACCGATTCTTGCAAGCCGATTAACCCAACTAGGAATTGGATTTCCAGTTAACTTAATACAAGTTTCATCACAGAAATGGTTACAATTCTTAGTGATGAGATTATAAGAACTTCCTTTGTAATTCTCAGCAAGTTGCTCCATTGTAGCTCTCACTTCCAATGGTCCAAGATCTGTTTTACCAATTAAAATCGATTTTCTAAATGTAAATCCTTCACATTGCTTTGGTTCTCCTTCAAAAATTCCAGTACTTGGATATTCGTGGGCTCCAAATGCATACTCTATTCCATGAACTACACCAAAACAAAACAAACGATTCTTCATCAATATTGAAATCAAACACTTTTGAGTATATAAACGAATTGAACTCCAAAGAAAATTCGATCTAATCCATAGCGTAAAACCTCACACCCTCAAATCTTCCTTTAATATGTAATGGAAAGAGATCGAACACCCGATACGAGAGTTATTAGCTAGATTATCCTAAGTACCACACCAAGAAGAACTCAACAATATTAATCTAACATACGTAATGGAGAGATCGAATTCATTAGCTAAATTATCGTAAGTACTAGATCGAGAAGAACTCGGCAACATAAGAACGAATTGAACTCCAAAGAAAGTTCGATTTAATCCATAGCCTAAAAGCTCACGTCCTCAAATCTTTCTTTAATATGTAATGGAAAGAGATCGAACACCCGATACGAAAGTTATTAGCTTGATTATCCTAAGTACCATACTGAGAAGAACTCAACAAAATTAATCTAACATATGTAATGGAGAGATCTAACTCATTAGCTAAATTATCGTAAGTACTAGACCGAGAAGAACTCGGCAACATAAGAATGAAGTTACTACTGAGATCTAAAACATGAACACCTCAAGAAAACAAAAGAATCTGGAAAGACTTAAACCTTCAACACCAGAATGGTAAACACCAAGACCAAGCCAATAAGCATAGCCATTAAATGGAGTTAGATCGTAAACATTAAGATAAACTGGAACATTTCCTCTATCCACAAAGCTTGAGTTCTTCCTACAAAGCATTTTCCTCTTCTTTGATCTTTTATCAGTCAGAGAATCATAATAACTTCACCATTTTACTCAAAACTTCAGAGAAACAAAACCAGAGACTAAGAGAGAAACAGAATCGCCGGCGTCAGAAATCGCCGGAAGAAAGTTTTTCCGATGGAAGAAGACAAGTTCTATATAAACAGACTTTGAGTTTTGAAGACAATATTAACCCTTTTCAAGTTACAATAATTACACAAAAGCCAAAGACTTGTGTCTTTTGAGATTTCCAATGTTAATTATGTTTCCCTTTTTGATTTAAAAGCTTAAGAAGAAGATGAAATAAAATATTAGTTTTGAATTAATATACTTCCATTAATAAATAAATTTTATTTTTTTATTGACTTGCCTTATTTATGATTTATAATCTCAATTATAAGAATCTGCTAAAGATTTTTATGGATCACGATGAGTGGTCTGCGTTTCGTCCTTACCAAGAAGACTTTGCTAGGTTGCAATCTTTTTTTCCGTTTGTTCTCTTTGCATTTAATTCCAAGATCTTTAAATCATAAGGTCGATACTCTCGCTCGTAATATTAGAGAGTATTCCAATGGTTTAATGTTGTAACTCTCTTATCTTCATAATATTATGAACTAAGTTGACAAAAAAAATCTCAATTATAAGAATCATTACAACTTAAAAACCAATGATTTATAAAGATAACAAAAAATTTAAATTTATATTGGCGGTATGCTTTAATAATTTACAGTTTATAAATGGGGTCCAATATAAAGCTTAATATTCCTTATCTTTTGGTTCAACTTTTTGTCTCAAGACTACACTTTAACTTTCTAATTGACTAAAAATGTTTATATATATAAATATTAATTTGTAAAAGTGGTGCTACTAATTATGGTGCAAAGTTGGATATAACAATAAATGATTTTTTCGGAAAAATATTTTTTTTTAATCCGCTAAGAAGCATATGTTCAAATTGGTTTATCATTTAGTTTGACACTAGCTGGTGAGTTCGAATCTCACACAAATTTAGTTGGGAATAATTTGATTATGGATCAAAAAAATTAATCGAGTACTCATAATCATCATACTGAAAATAACTCAGTAACAGAATAAATAAATTTATTAAAGAAAAAATGACATTAATCATGGATCTATGTGTGTTTATTAAATATAGTTTGGACATATATTATAATCAATAATTTAGCGTATATTCTCTAAGTATAATATATTATTTTAAGAAACTCTATAATATTGGTGTAAAGACTATAAATTTAAGTTAAGAGTTGTCTGAATAGTCAAATTTCATATCTTGAGAATATGAAATATTAGAGGCCCGCCACTAATTTATTTGCCTTGGTAAATTTCAAAATAAAATATTTCTTTAATAATTATTTAATAATTAAAACTTTAAAATATTGAGAAAATAGTTATATAAAAATAGCAAAAAAGTCCACATGTTAGCTCACAAATAGTTTTTGGAGCTGAATATAAAAAGATATATTGAAAGAGACTATTGAAAATAAAAGGTTTACGCCAACAAGCATGCGGCGCAGTCGGTTTGTCCTTGATATAGCTAGGTACCAGGTGGGAGTTCAAATCACACCAATTTTAGTGAAAACAATTTGGCTATGCCCGATCCCACCAGTAAAATGAATGACTAATGGAGAAAAAAATAATAATAAAAGGTTTACATAAACATGTTCATTTAGTTGCTAAATTTGATTAAGCCTTACAATCCGGTTCGATCCGGTTCATTAATTATGATTACAATCCGATTCGATCCGGTTCCTTAATTATGATTACAATCCGATTCGATCCGGTTCCTTTATGATTACAATCTGATTCGTTCCGGTTTATTCCGGTTATCGTGGAAAACCAGTACCTTCAAGGTTGTGTTTCGAATTACTCAATCGTTTCGAGCTGCCGCCGGAAAAGAGAGAAAGCTCTGGATGATTCGCGGCAGAGGTTTGTGGGTCGGATTCTCGACCCGGTTAAAGCTTTACAGGATCCGACGTCTCTGTACTAAAGAAGAGAATGGTGGGAACAAAGTCGTGAAGACTGAATCTAGTGTTGCTCGCTACGAAGAGACGTATAAGAAACTCGATAATCTCGATTTCGCCACCGCTTTGAAGATTTTGTCCACTGAATCGCCGAAGAAGAACAAATTTGGGTAGGTTATTGAGTGTTAAGTAGGGTTTTAACATCTATTCGTTGATTTTGCTATCGATTAGGTCCTGTGTTTGATTCATGCTTCAGTAATGACTAAATCATGGAAAAATCTAGGCAAGAGTAGTATCACATTATCTCAGAATGATTAGAATTGTGAAATTTGAGCTTCTTTAGGCTGAAACAAGCTTGTAGATCATTGAACTGGTTTCAATTTCTGCTGCTATTATCTCTTTGGCTTTCTGAATCTATCATGGAAAGATCTAGGCAAGAGTAGTGTCAGAACTGTGGAATTTGAGCTTCTTTAGGCTTAAACAATCATGTAGATCATTGAACTGGTTTCAATTTCTGCTGCTATTATCTCTTTGACTTTCTGAATCTATCATGGAAAGATCTAGGCAAGAGTAGTGTCACATATCCTCAGAATGATTAGAACTCTGGAATTTGAGCTTCTTTAGGCTGAAACAAGCCTGTAGATCATTGAACTGGTTTCACTTTCTGCTGCTATTATCTCTTTGGCTTTCTGAATCTATCTCTCATCTGTTTTCTATTGAAGTATTCCTCATATGGATTTTGCTTTTGTGTTAGGTTTGATTGGCATGTTGTGCAATTCATCATTGTGTGTTTGCCATCAGTAGGTATTGCTGTTTTACTCACTATACATATCTCTCTCAATTGTTCTGTTTGATGTCTCTGTTACAAATCTTAGTGTTGGCTATTGTTTCTTTGTAACAGCTGTGTATCTTGTTGCTCAATATGCTCGTCGTAAGATGAAGATTATGGACGCAGTGAGTTACAGAATTGAGTCACATTCTTAATGTTTGTTCAACGTATTCATTTTGGCCAATGCTGCTTGTATCCTTTGTGTATATGCGTCATGATAATGGGTTTGTTCTCAGGAACTAGGAGAGAAGAAAAGGAAAGAAGATGAAAAGAAAGAAGAAGAAGAAGCTAAACAAAAAGCTATAGAAGAAGAAGCAGCAACTAAGTCTCAAAATGAGCTAATGGAGATGAAAGAGAGACTGGGAAAGATCGAAGAGACGATAAAGGAGATTGTGTTGGAAACAAAGAAACCTTCAGGGAATGCTCCAACCAAAACACAAGAAGTTCAATCTAGTAAACTCTCCACAAAAGAAGACTTGAAACCAGAATTAGAACAGAAGGGCAATGTACAGAAACCAAGTGATGGACCTCACTGAAACTCTGTTCTGGTCATTATACATTTCTTAAGAGAGAACAAAATGACACAACACCTTAAAGTCTACTCTAGTTTGGTGTCCAAACATAGACTTGTCCTCCAGCTGTGGATCCTGCAAGCATTCCAACAGTAAAAGGATGGCAATGGAGTCTGCATGGAATAGCTTTCATTAGAGGGTTATGAAGTTCTATCACTGTTCGCTTTAATGTTGGATTGATAACATCTATCTTTTTGGCTAGATTTCCAACGTAGATGTATGAATCATCCCATCCCCAGACTCCTCTGCAATCATAATGATTAACAGATTCAAGTTTTGGAACACACAAGCAATGCATACTTCTTTTCAATTCTCAAAAGAAAAATGGAAAAAGAGTATTGATGGTCATAGTAGTGGTGACAGATGCTGAAGCATACCTGAAACTGGAGATCCATCTGTTGGTGGTATTGTTGTGATACATCATGGAGGTAGTCTCATAATTTGCACCACTAAGAATACCGAGATAGTTGTCATAGCTACAAGGAAAAATAAGCAGGAGTTTAACAAACACAAGAGGTCGAGAAGACGAAATTAATCAAACCACTAGCATAACACCTGTTTACTCTTGTCTAGGAAATTCTGTCTCAAAACCATATGATGAGTAAAGTACTGAGCTTACAAAATTGCTTCAAGCGAGTGTTGTCTTTCAAGTACATGCAGCTTTTATACCAAAAAGCATAGAGTTTATGAACCTCAACAGAAGTGGAATACATAACTACTTAGTGTCTTTGCAATAATGCTTCAAACAAAAACAAACATCTAATGTGACTTCTAACACCAAAGCGAGTATTAGAAAAAAAGGTTCATGATAAAATATATTAAGTCGGCTGATGAAAAAAATGACAAGATACCTTGTAGTTGCAAGTAAAAGGCCAGAAGGTGAGAAATAAGCAGAGTGAACAGCCCTAGAATGATTTACAGTAGTCAATGTTTTCGGTTTTTTGGCTCCCATATTTCTCAAGTCCCATATGCAAGCAGTCCCATCTGTTGAACTTGTAGCCATGACATGAGGATTTTGTGGGTTGAAGTCTATAGAATTAATCCTATTGTCATGTAAATCCCAATGGGATACTATTTTCCCTGCTCGCAGATCCCATATATTGAGCAATCCGTTTCCCTCACCAAAGTATAAGCTTTGCTCATCATTTGGTGTCTGCGAGAGGGAAAATATAGCTTCATCTGTAGAATAAACCAAATCAAAAACCAACTTTTCAACATCCATCATTCGAATGAGACCATCATAGCTGCTACTAATAACCTGCCATAAAAACACCAAAGTTTTATCCAACCAAAGATTCAACACAAAACTAAACACAACTATTGGAAAAACTTACCCTTGGTAAAGAGTTTTGCTGAAACACAAGAGATGAAACTGGAGCAGAGTGAGGGTTAAATAAAAAAACCCCATCATTTTCTTCATTCTCACTATCCAAATTCCAAAACCCAACATTCCCAAATTTGTCTCCTGCAGCAACCATCCTAACATCCTCACTAGGTAAGAACTTAACAACCAAAATCCTCCCAGGCACAACACGTGCTACATTATCTGGTTCTAAACTCAACAAATCCTGATCAAAACCATCCTCAAACTCAATTTTCTCAATCTTAACAGGAATATCAAATCCCTTCTTCACATACTCATCACAGAGAGAATCATCTGGATCTGGCTCTTCCTTTTTCACAACAACACTAGATTTCCTACTTTTACTCCTAACCTTAACCATAGGAGACTCAATTTCATCCTTTACCATTTTTCTCCTAAAAGACTTTTTACCAATATCCAAAAAAGTATCAACGAATTCAGTGTATGAACCTTCACCATCATAAACCGAATCAAAAGGAAAAGGACCCAATACACGAGACATAGACTTCTTAGGAGATGGTTCCTTCTGAATACGTTTGAAATTATCGGAGAAATCATCAGGTAAGCCATTGGAATCTGGATTCAAGCCTCTGGTTCGTAGAGACTGTCGAATAACAGTAGGCGTTTCAGGTTTAACCTTCTTCTTCTTCTTCTTAAATGATTTAGAATCATCTCTTCGAGAGCGTTTCGCTGCGGTTGCGGCGGAGAGAAGTGATGCTTTGGCAAGGACCTTAAGAGCCGCCATTTTCTCATCGTTTCGTTTTATGTTCTCTAATCGTTTACGCTCATACTCCGTCGCCATTGAAGCGTAGAAGAATAAGAGTTTTTTTTGGATTCAAAGCAAAATTGGAATGAGATTTTTTTTTTCTCTTCACTTATAACTGAAAAAAAAATCTAGAAAAACCTAAGGACACCTCATTGGTCGGCGACGGGCGGGAGAATCACTTTTACCGCCAGAAAATAATTTCATTTTATTTGGTATTTCAGAGAACAGAATCAAAATCCGAATCGGAATCCAAACTAAAACGGATTTTAATTAACTATTTAGATTTCTAATGTATCTAAATAACTACATAGTTTTTTATATATGTTATAATAACCGAATCAAACTAATCTTGAATTATAATCAAAGTTCTGAAAGTATAAAATTATATCTGAATCCAAATCTGAATTTATCACATCGGATTATTTAGACTAAAAATTTGTTATAAATACTCTTTCGGTTTCATTATAAGTGATGTTTTAACAAAAAAAAATTATTTCAAATTTAATTGATATTTTACGATTTCTATGCAAAATTAATTGTGTTTTTAGTGTTTTTGACTTTTTAATTCTGAAAATTGATTTGTGATTTGTTAGATTATTTAGAAATTCGTGATAAAACATACTCCCTCTGTTTTATTTACTTGATGTTTTAGAAAAAAAAATTGTTTTATTTTAGTTGATGTTTTAAGATTTATATGCAAAATTTAACGTGTTTTTAGTATTTTTGACTATTTAAATTATACAAATTGATTTGTGATTGGTTATATTATTTTGGAAGTTATGATAAAACATATTTTGTTTAGAAAAAATAAAATAATTAATATTTTTTTAATATGTGAAAAACCTAAAACATCAACTATAAAAACAGAGAAAGTATTTTATTTATATAATTAATGAATTTTTAATCTCTGTGAAAAAATTAAAAACATAAATATAATGAAATGGAGAGAATATGTATTTTGGGTGAAATAAATGAATCTATTGATATTATATCATTTAAAATTGAGCCGAATTCAAACCAAACCTTAATAACAATCGAATGGATCTGAACCGATAGCCGATAGGTCACTCCTATTTAACTAACATGTTTTAGAGAAGCCTCGACCTAGACTTTGGAGCATAATATAAAGCAATATCAGAACCGATTTAAACCGACTTTTAGCTTATTAATTGTATGTAATCTCTTTTTAGGTCAAAATTACTTGTATGTAATCTTAATGTTGATTAATATAAATAAACTTTACAGCGTGAAATTTGTGATATCTAATGTATCAAAATTTTAAGTTTTATAATTTGCTTGGATTTAAACTGAAAAACCCAAAACCGACTAAGACCAAAATTGATCCAATCAAATATAGATTCATGTTTAATTTGGTAACTAAATTATTTTTTACCGAATAATCTGTATTCTGAATAATTTGAATCGAACTCGAATTCAAACTCGAACCGAACAGAGCTAGCTAAAATAATATAGTGAATAAAAATTTGAGATTTAAATGCAATTATGCAGGAACTTGGCTACTGGGCCGGCCAGTTGTGGTCTAATATTGTTGGAAAAAAAATGACCTCTCAATTGACGGTGTAGATTAGTTTAAAGCAAAAACTAGAACGCAATAATAGCCGTACGATGGAACATTATAAACCCTAAAAACCCCAATTTATTTTGTCACTACTATTGTTCTGTGTTTAATCTCTACCAATGGCTCGTTTAATCAGATGTCTGATAAGAAAACTCTCGTCTAATTCATCGTCTCCTTCAATTGCGTATCGGAACCCTAGAATTGGTTTCTTCGCAAATCAAAATTCTAAAATTTTGATCAGCCACAGATGTCTGAGCTCAGGGAGTTACGTATCAGAAATGCAGAAATCAGCTTTTCAAGGAAACATTTTGCGATTAATCCGTAATGAGATTCAATACGAACTCGAAAAGTCTCCTCCTCTTCAGGTATTCTTTACTCAAGTTTCCTGATTTTGTAGTTGTCAATGAGACTTTAAGTATTCATGGAATCTGATTTTGGAATAGTTTTGTAGATGAATTGATCTGTGAAAGTTAGGTTTGATGTATAATGGAGAAATTGTTTAACATTTCTGATAGGTTAGGCCTCTGATCCAACCGAACCAATTAGACTTAGGATGTATCCAAATAACCGATTGGATTTTGATTACAGGTTATTTCGAGTTCGGTTATTAACCAAACCCAAAATATAAACAAAGTTGTGGGCATAAAGTCCATACCCGAGTCTGAACTTAGCCAACCGAACCATTTAGACTAGTAAACTCGTTATAAAGAGGTACTTTGGGTGATATATTGATTATACAACTCCAAAACTGAACCAAACCCGAACCAAACTTTAATAATAACCGAATAGACCTTATACATCGAAATCAACAAAATCTGATATTTCTGCTGGTATGCATTGATAATATAAGCACTTGGCTTGTGAAACTACGCAGCCTCCTAGCAGTTTTGGTCCTTTCACTATTGATGAACGACCTGGAGAGCAATGGATTAGCTTGAAAAGAAAATTTGGGGATAAAGAAGACATCAGAATTGAAGCAACAATGTTTGATAAATCAGTTCCTTCATTAAAATCTACAAGCACAGAGCCTGAATATGTTCTTCACATAACTTTCATTGTCAACATCTCTAAGGATGATACTGATGAAACTTTAGAGATCATGTGTTCTGCTTGGCCAGATACAATAGAGATATCGAAGTTACACATTCGTAAAGACATCAACAGTTCACTGTCTTCCTACGGTGGACCTGAGTTCGAGTACGATGACTTGATCCTTATTTCTTGAACATAAAATGAGCTATAAGATTACTATGAGAAAGTTGGAAGTTAATATGTTTTGTCTTTTGGCTATTTACAGGGAACTAGATGATGAGCTTCAAAACGCTTTTTATCAATTTCTAGAAGAAAGAGGTATTAGCGACAACCTTGCTGTTTTCTTGCATCAATATATGAAGAACAAAGGTAAATTCGAGTACGTTCGATGGATGGAGAGTGTTAAATCTTATGTAGAGCAAAAATAGACATTCATTCTGCAGCAAAATGTTCGACATGTCATAGTTTTGGTTCCAAACAATGCATTGGCCATGTGTGTATGTGAGACTATGACTCTCTTTGATATGAATATGCTCAAATAAATCTAATTGCAACCATTTGTTTGCTGGATTCTTAACTTAGATTGTGTAAAGACTACACTAGATTCACAACTACGAGCAAAACGGGTCATATGCTTTTTGTTTGCTTTGTTTCTTACCAGCAATTGAGATTGAAAGTGGCTCAAAAAAGTTGAAGTTTGTGAAAAATGATGACTTCTTTGGGTAACTTTTTGTTTTCCTTAGTTACTCTCAATCTAACATAGTTACTTATAAATCAATCCTAGTGTTCCTTCATAGAGGAGCAACTTTTTTTTTAACTATAGTTTTGTGACTGTTGATAATCAACAGTGAAACACCAAAAGTTAAAGGGACAAGCTAGCTGAATCCATAATTTGGCTAACACATTCCATTACTTTCATTTTTTTTTGTCAACGTCAATATTAATATTGGGCCACAATGGCCGGCCAATTAGCCAAATTTCTACATAAATCTCATAGGTGGTGGGACTCGATCCGTGGTGATGCATGTGCACCTGCCTATAGTAGACTTACTACCAGCCACTAGACTAAAGACCACTTGCAATTTCACCTTTCTTGTATATAATTTTTGTGTGGACAATTACATCAACAAAATCCGATTTATAGTTTAAATTCATCTTTTAAACTTCAAACAATATTTGTAAGAAAACAGCGGAATTGGACTTAACCATTTGACCTAATAATGAGACAGAATAATGACTCAAAATAATCATATGTAATAAATAAATAAAAGTGACTAGTGAGGTAATATGAAAAAATGTCATTATCTTAAGAATTATGGATCTTAAGCCACTAAAATAGTAATGATTTTGGTATCTTAGTAAAGGTTTAATCCATGTGACGTATTAGGATTAGTGAGGTAATTATAGTTGATAACAACTTGATTTCCGCATAGATAACATCTTAAATTGTGGAAAATATTGATTGTTAATTGCAATGATTAGCATTGTGTTAATTATTATTATAACTTTAATGTAAACATCAACTTGATACGGACCCACTCAAATCAAAAAATTCACAGAATCTTTGAGTTATAATTCACTAAATCCAGTATAATAATTAAAATCTTAACACTAGTTGATCTATCTCACTCACATGGTCACATATCATTACTTATAAATCTTCAAGTGTGTGAAGTAACAAATGTAATTATTATAATTATATGCCATAATAATGCAAATATATATATATATATATAATTTTACATATATAAGAGTATTGGAATTAATATGGGAGTTCAGAGTATTTGACGAAGTTTATGCCCTCCATGTAAGGGTATGTTCGAAGCGCTTTTATAGGTCATGAACTGTATAGCCTCTTTATAAATCTTAGAAGTGGAATTTCTGGTGGATTGCTTAAATTTAGTGAAGATGATCGAAGACCCCGATGTCTGGCCCGTGTTCCAACCTTATTTGGATGATTTTTCCCGATTATGACAATTTTTTAGTTTTGGTTCTTCGTGCTATTAACCATAAAGCTAATAGTCTATCTCGTAGTGTTAGAGAGTTATTTATATTTCAAACTTTTTGTAAATGATGTACTCAGATTTTTTTATCTTTTTCGTTTCGTAATTGAGTTAAGTTGAAAATAAAAATAAAAGAATTTAACATTGAAACATCAATGTGAAATAATAAAAGCGAAAAGACAGAATTAGAATATCAAAAATATTAAACTTTAATAATCACATGGCAATGAAAACAACAACCTCTGATTAAGAAACTCTTCACATATAGATTAATGTCTGTTTCTTTTAACTACATGTAGGACCTCACTTTGATAATCACGTTCTATCCACTCTTTTTATTTTATTTTCCACTTAAGAAAATGTTAAATCTTGTATAAAATTATCCACTAGATTATATATTATGTTTTCTAAAGACTAAAAATGATTTATACAGAAGAAACAATGTTGATATTGATTGACATATTTTGCTTATTTTATCGACTATATATTATATCCCACAATCATTTACAATTCCATAATTTTTGGGAAATATTCATTGATTTTTTATAGTTAAATTCACCTTGACATATTATGCTATTCACGTGATGATATCCAATATTTGTTTTGTTGTTAACTAGAGCCTTAATGGTTTTTATAAATTCGGACCATCCGTTGCTGATACCAGATAAATTATGTAGAATATATTTAGTTCGTATATGTGATAATCGTAGTAAAACACTCTAATACTTGTTCTTTCTTTGAAGTCTCAATATTATATTGTCGTTGACAAAAAAATGAATACAAAAATGAAGAATTAAAACATTAATCACTGCTGTGGTGGCCTAATAACTTAAGTGCATAGTTAGTCTTAGTTGAAGATATCTATTTTTAGCTAGTTACTTCTTTAATTTCCATTTTAAACGGATATTAATCTACCCAATTCAACTTTTTTCTCAATGTTCTCTTCAATGCTTTATTAATAAAAACTTAATTGGCTGATAAAAATTTTACTTAATATTCTAATATACATATATGACATTTTGTTCTATCGATCAAACACAATATATTGAAATTACCATACAAATTCAGTACATTACTGTTTGTACTAGGTTTAGCATAAAATGTGATTAAGGAAAGATTTGAGGTAGTAAATTCTGTCTATTAAGCGTTAAGAATGATATAAGGATAAATGCTCACAAAAACGAGGCTACAATTTTAACTTTGATAGCTAAGGTTTTCTATGTGGCAGATCAATCTCATGCCCCTTCTTTGGTTGAGTCCTCAGCTTTTTATAGAAGCTCCCCGGGCTAGGGTTTCCTCCTTTATGCCTCCTCTGCGCACCCTGCACGGTACGACCGTGTTTGTCCTAGAGCCGACAGTACGGCCTCGGATAGCAGGTACATCGTTGACTGGTTTGATCGGGCTCGTGGGCCGAGCACCGCCAAATGGACCTAGAGTTGCGATCAAGACCCATTTTGACTAGATGGATCGTTGACGTGGCGAGCGAATGACGTGGCTAACTATCATTAGCGCGGTCGATCTCTGGCTGGACCCGATGCAATAGATCCTAAATGGGCCAGGAGGGACAGCAGTTCCACCTCCAATAATTACAATTGGGAGTGCCGCTAAACTTTTGGTCCTTTATCGAATTGAACAAGTTATTGTGATTTAGATCTAATCTTGTGATAATGGTAAGTGCTTTAGTTACTATAAATTTGCCTTCTTTATTTAGTGTTGCTAAATAATCTTGAAAAACCACATCCACCTTATACTCATAAATATAAGGTTTGTTTCCAATAGAGAAATGATCACTAATTCCAACTCATATGCATTCTCCACATATGAAACACTACCACACAATCATGGCTCAATTGCACTATTTAGAGAGAATATTGCTCTCTTTAACACCACCAAAAACATGTTATCTATATTATAATTTTAGTATTGTACTACATGAACTTATAATATAGACACCAACATGGTACTAATTAAAAAAACTTTTAAAAGCACAACTTGATTAGTGATACTATAATACAATCATTTATTAGACAAAGATGATAATAATAAAAAAAGAAAAAAAGTTATCATAACAAAGACTAAAAAACAAAAGCTCATAGCTTAAGAGTCAAGTCAATCTTATTAAACTTATTATGATCTTGTTGATTACTCTTAAAATGTCCAACTTTATTGCTTCCAACTTCAAGTTGAAACATCTTTCCAATGTTTGGTTTTTGATAACCAAAACTCATTGTTTGTCTTGGTTTATGAATCATTGAATGAGCTTGAATCCCTAATGAGCCATGTAATGGTAATGAAGCCATACTTGCAAATCTAGAACCATGACCAAACGCAAACGCAGAAGAAGGTGAAAAAGAAGAAGAGAAACTCATCTTGTAGTATTGTCCTCGTTTAGCTAAAGTGCGTTCACGTTTATGAGCGTTTTGATGACCACCTAAAGCTTGTGAGCTATAGAACTTTCTTTGACAGTAATTACATGAAAACACTCTTGGATCTTCTAAACGTTCTTCATGATTATGATGATGATGAGAAGTTGAAGATGAGCTTGGTTTCAATGAATCAATGAGACTAAGCTCTGAAGATGACAAAAGAGTCAAACCCAACTCGAGATTTTGATTATTTAACATGTTTTGATCTTCTTTGAGAGATGAATCCATGGAGATTTATGTGTGATATATATAAAAAAGAAGAGAATGAAAGTAGATGTGGTCGTGGGAAGTGAAGTGTGAGTTCTATTTATGGAATTACATAGACATGTGACCTTTGCTTTTTTTTTTCTTTTTTTTTTGTCAAGTAGCATAATGACTTTTAAATCTCGCTTCTTCTGCCGAGTTACTTCAGTCTGGTGATTAGGATGATCCAGCTAATGACTCAGGGCACCCAGGTTCGATTCCTTTCCACTACACTAGTGATTAAAAGGGATTTTAGGTGTGTGTTAGGCTATGGATCGGGCTTTGTCGATCCAATTGTTGATAAAAAAAAAAGATCTCGCTCCTATTACTATAGATAGGGGGTTCGATCCTTGGTGTCTTGAAAATTTGTAAAGTGACTACACTATTGGACAACATATCCTCAGCTATGACGTTTGCTTTTTGATTTATTTATTTTTTTGCAAATTAATTGAATGATGTTTAAAGAAAAAAGGACACTTTTGATGTGTGCAATCTGACCTAGAGCTACAGAAGTCACACATGTAATTGTATAGAAAGAAAAAAAACATGAATGTTGTAATAATATGAATTATTGAATTATTTGGGGAACATATATAATGAATGTTCATGATTTCATGTTTATATACTATTGTAATAAATGGCTATAAGTAGCTCTATCTTAATCAAATGAGTTTGTCTTTGTTGTCACTTCGTTTTTTCTTTGTATTAATTAATATATCATATTCTAGATATACTTGATGTTTTTTTAAAATCTTTTTTTAGTTGATGTTTTAAGAACTCTATACAATATTTATTGTGTTTTTAGTGTTTTTGGCTATTGAAATTCTGCATATTAATTTGTGATTAGTTAGAATATTTTAGAATTTGTGATAAAATATGTTTTTTGTCAACAACAATATTAATATTAGGCCACAATGCTCGGTCCATTAGCCAAATTCCTATATTAATCTCGTAGGTGATGGAATTTGATCGCTGATTATGCATGTGCGTGTGCCTTTAGTGGACTTACCACCAACCACTGGACTAAAAACCACTTGCTAAACATATTTTGTTTAGAAAAAATAAAATAATTAATGATTTCTTGATATATATGAAAAAATTAAACATATTTTGTTTAGAAAAAGCTCTAACATATTTTCTAAACATATTTTGTTTAGAAAAAAAAATTAATGGTTTTTTGATATGAGTGTGAAAAGCTAAAATATCAATTGTTTTTGATCAAGTGATTAGGATCATCTTTAATATTGCTTTTGGCTCCAAGGAATCATGTATCTCCACCAGAATCGAATATAGGAAATCACTAGAGTTCGACTTCAGGGCATCGCGTAGCTCCACTAGAATTCGACTTCAAGGAATCATATATCTCCACTAAAGTTCGATTCTATAAAATCGTATATATCCATGTGATATTTTTTTAAGGTTTAATAGGTTGGTCTGATAAGTTATAAATCGGATTTTATCGATCTAGTTAGCGACAAAAAAGATTATTATATCATATATTTGATCTAGGATTATACTTGCATAGAATAATAAATATGGTATGTACGTAGAGTTTCTTTAGTTAGGGTTTTAGGTAAGATGTTAGATTCATTGATATAAAAGAGGAAGCTGTCTTATTTGTTTAAGTGTTAGGTCAGTTAGCACTTTGGACAAGGATTATGAAGCCAATCAAATCTCCCCGACAATCCTTTTCCTTTCACTTTTTTAAATTCAACTTTCATGTTTTTGGTTGAATGTCCTAAACTACAATAGCATTTAACATTCATCTCACATTTAATATGTCACTAATCATTGTTTGTGATTTATATACTCATTCATTATTACTTTTTTTTTCGTCAACAATAATATTAATATTAAACCACAATGACCGATTCATTAACCAAATTTCTACATAAATTTTGTAGGTGGTGGGACTCGATCCCTAATGGTACATGTGCGTCTGTTTATAGTGAACTTACCACCAGCCATTTGACTAAAGACCACGTGCACTCATTCATTATTACATTTAAATCAAAACTTTTAAAGATAACATTTAACCAATATTCTTTCATTCTTGTTAATTTACAAAATATTTTTCTAATTGTAATTTGTGGTTTATTCGAGTAGTAAATATGATTTGAGATAAGATATAAATCCATTGGTGTTAATTTCAGTTTCTACTAGATACTAAATTATTGTTGTTTTGCTAAATAAAAATTGAGCCATGCTTGAGGTTCATTAGAATATCCAGAACTAGGTTAATCGTTGATGATATATATATATATATATATATATATATTATTTAAATTAGTTGGGTTTCAACTAAAATATCCTCTGGGTAAAGAATATGGTTTTTTAGGGATGGGCATAATCCCGAACCAAGTAAATATTTTCGAATCCGAACCGATGTTCTCGAAACCGAAACTAAATTGATATATAGAATCATTTAAATGGAATGAAACTTTCAATATCAAATTAATCGTTCCCGAACCAAACTCAAATTATGTAAAACCGAATAAAATTAATTGATATTCATGAAAGTAACTAATATTTTAATTTAAAATATAAAAATATGTTTTTAATATATGAAATACAAAATTTCCAAGTAACATTTAGTATAATGGCATGTGATAAATCAACCAACAACAGATATACTTGTATATACAAGGATCGAATTTTACTGAGTACATTATATACGAACTTGACTATTAGGCTGGCAAAACATAATCTTAATTAAAATTAGTTAATTATTTTATTTTAAATTTAAATTTTATTGTTAAAAACCTAATAAAAACATAAGTTTTTTTTTTGAAAGCACATAATAAAAACATAAGTTGGTCATAAATATAACATATATTCCAAAAACTTACAAAACCTAAATCCTAATATAACCCAAAACTAAACCTAATCAAATATATATTATTTACTTCGACTAGCTTTTAAAAATTTCAAATTTTTTAAACACATGACTAGTTTTGTTAAATTATAAATAAACTATAAATACGTGATTGTATATACACGAATAATATATGAGGTCGTAGTCGTTTTTATTTAAAAATATATATATAAAAAAAGTACAACCTCACTTGATTGAAGTAAGAGAATCAAAGTAAGATGTAGTCATACGTACCCGTTTGATTTCTGATACATCAATCAAATTCTGATATTACCACCAAAATATATATTACAATATTCCTCAAATAAACTTTATTATTGAATTCTTTCTTACAATATTACAATACATTATAATATTCTAATACAGTTTCATCATCATCGTTTACATTTTATAAGTCTAAGGTAATTTCGATCTTCGTATTTGAGATAACAGTTCTATATGTCTATATCTGTATGTGACCTATTCTAATTCTTTCCGAGTTATATTACATATTAGATTCCCTTTTTAAGGTGTAGTATTCAGGAAATTTTCGTATTATACCGGTTTTTATGTATTGTTTTTGTCAACAATTAAACCGACAAAGACGGATCTATAGCCTAAAATCTACTCCTAAAATCTTTTTTCTAAGTTATTATAATGCAGCGGCTAGGAATCGAACTTTGATGCCAAATCATTAATTCGATTATCATAATCTCCAGATTGAGAACAACTCGGTGTTTTTATGTATTTTACTATAGTGTAATCATAATTTAGACCCCAAAAAATAAAAAGAATTCTTTCTTGCTTAAAAAAACAAAATGCTAAAAAAAGAAAAAAGGAAAAAAACACATCAACCTTTAGTTTCAAAAGTACATTTTTTGCTTTCATAGTAGTGACTTATGAATTGATACATTTTTGTTTTTATTTTGCTTTGTCATATCAATTTCGACATTATATCTCTTCCTAGATTACCTTGTCGGTTCAACCTCCACATTCAATGGACCACTCTTCAATTCCAAAAAAAAANCAAAAAAAAAAAAAAAAAAAAAATTTTTTATAAAAGGGCCTTTTAAAGGTAAATAATGGTAAGGCCCATAAGCCCATTTATATTGGGCTTTTAATGGGTCAGACCCGGATTTTAATTAGGTCAGGTGGCAAAATTGTAAATATACACAAAAGAGATTGTAGTTGATAAACCCTAGAGATTCTTCGTTTAACGACCATTGTCACCAATCTTCGACTTTGGAATTTCTTCAGCCGCCATTGAATTGTCACTCGTAAGTGTGGTCTTATTGTTACTTCTGTTAATGTCTCTATAGCTTCATTTCTAGGGTTTAAGTTTAGTCTCTGTTTCTAAAGAATTGATCACGAATTGAGTCTGAGATTTTGTTTTTTTTGTTTTTGTTTTTGTTGAGAAGCAAAGGTTAGAGATAATGGCTGAAGAAGAAGCTAAAGGGTTGAATTACATACCGGAGGTGATATTGAAGAAGAGGAAGAATAGAGATCAGATTGCTTTTATCAGGAAGCAGCAACTTGAGTTGGGAAATTTGAGCAAGAAGAAGAAGAAAGTCTCTGATATCAAACGCCCTGAAGATTTTGTGCTTGAGTACAGGGCTAAGGTATTGAACTCAGAAGTTTTGTTTTCCTCTTTGCTCATCTTTGAAGTATTTTGTCCATGAAATTGGTTTTAGAATTTGTTTATATTGAAGCAAAAGCTTTAGGTCTTTCATTTGGTTCATGTGGATTGTGGAAATGGAAGGTCCCTGAGTTAGATTTCATTTACATTCTCTTAGATTACATAATCTAAGGCTGATTATATGACATTTCTTCTGATATAATCTGTTTCTCTTCTGAGATTTCACTGAGGTTTACAAGGTTGTGCTTAGGACTTGTTGATTATACTGGATTGTGCTTCATGTGGAGTGGAAGTTCCCTGAGTTAGATTTCATTTACATTCTCTTAGATTATATAACTAAGGCTAATTATCTAAAATTTCTACTAATATAATCTGTTTCTCTTCTGAGATTTCACTGAGGTTTACAAGGTTGTGCTTAGGACTTGTTGATTATACTGGATTGTGCTTCATGTGGAGTGGAAGTTCCCTGAGTTAGATTTCATTTACATTCTCTTAGATTATATAACTAAGGCTAATTATCTAAAATTTCTACTAATATAATCTGTTTCTCTTCTGAGATTTCACTGAGGTTTACAAGGTTGTGCTTAGGACTTGTTGATTATACTGGATTGTGCTTCATGTGGAGTGGAAGTTCCCTGAGTTAGATTTCATTTACATTCTCTTAGATTACATAACTAAGGCTAATTATATGACATTTCTACTGATGAAGTCTGTTTCTCTTCTGAGATTTCACTGAGGTTTACAATGATGTGCTTAGGACCTGTTGTTCATACTGGATTGTTTTCTTCTGTAATCTGACTCTCTTTTTTGTTGGTTTCATTTTCTCTTCAAGGAAATAGACCTTATTCGGATGAAGCAAAGGGTAAAGAGGCCAAAGTCATCTCCTGCACCAGTAAAATCAAACCTTGTTTTCATCATACGTATACAAGGGTACTTTATGTTCTCCAATTAGCTTAATCTTCCTGTGAAATGTAATCGTTATCTCAATCAGTTTCCTTATCATTTCCTTTTCTTTCTGGTTATTAGCAAGAATGATATGCACCCAAAGACGAAGAAGATTCTTAACAGTCTGCATCTAAGAAGTCTCTTTACTGGTGTATTTGCCAAAGCTACTGACAGTTTGTTCCAAAAGCTTCTTAAAGTTCAGCCTTACGTCACTTATGGGTATGTAAACACAAATCCTCTTTCAATCATTCCTTATTGCTCGATTTTCATGCTGTTTCTCGATTCTTGATGAGCTAATCGAAGTTTACAATTCTTGAAGATATCCGAATGATAAGAGCGTTAAGGACCTCATATTCAAAAAGGGTTACACAATTAGAGAAGGAAATCCTGTTCCTCTTACCGACAACAACATAATCGAACAGGTAAAGTGTCAAACAGATTAACTAAAGGAGAGCTTGATCCAGATGATTATTATGTTGTTCATAGTCATTCCAACTTATTTGTCACTGTAGGCTTTAGGAGAACACAAAATCTTTGGTATAGAAGACCTTGTGAATGAGATAGCAAGAGTTGGTGATCATTTCAGAGAAGTAATCAGATTCTTAGGACCCTTAAAACTCAACAAGCCTGAAGCTGGTGTTTTGCATGGAAAGAAACAAATCTTCAACGATGGAGGAGATACAGGAAACCGTGAAGATAAGATCAATGAACTCATCAACAAAATGAATTAGAAGTACCAAAACGTTGTTGTAATCAATCTCTAGCTACTTACTATATTTCCTTAAGCCATTTGTATGAGCCTAAGAAACAAACACTTTGTTGAAACACTATTGCAATTTTGATAAAATGGCATTCGCAATTTTTATTATAGATCATCAATTGCTTCATAGATTATAATATCCGAAGCATATGTTGTCACGTTTTGTCTTGTATCTTCTGAAGCATATGTTGTTATCAAACTTTTCTTAAATGATCAGATTTAACTAACTTATGTTAAGTTCAGTTCGTACTATGAACTGTCATAATGTTAATGTATGTATTTCATGTCCAAAAGAGGGTTAAATGTTTTTACAAGGTCAAATTTGTCGAGACAAAAAATTACGTACATCTAGTTCTTTTTGATAGTTTCGAATGATCTGGATCGTCGATCCTCTAAAACACAATAGTTCCAGCTGACTTGAGATGTGACCAGCGGATATAATAACGACCATAATGGCTAAACCAGCTGTGGCAGCGCAACTAATCTCGGGGCTAAAAAAGCCACGTAAGTTCTCTCTGCGTGAATGTGATTTTGTTTATAGGGAAACTCGAATCCGGATAGTATATTACTACCTTATCAAATTCTAGTACTACTACTACTAGACCACTCCGTATAGATATATACGGAGAGTTCGATTTATGGGTAGTGAAAAATCAAAAAGGGCATTAGAAATTTTATTAAATATAACCATAAATGGCTTGAGAGATTATAATATAATAAACATGTAATTCATAGTAACAAGTTTTGTCTTCTTTATCTTCTGAAGCTTCTCTTCTCTTTAGGTGGTTCTTCTCCTTCTGGTAACTTCACCAAAGTGTAAGTTCCTGCTCCAACTAATGCTCCAAGTATTGGTGCAGTAAGGTAAATCCAAATTCCTCTGTAATTGTTTGCTGCTATAGCTGGTCCTAATGTTCTTACAGGATTCATTGAAGCAGAAGTTGCAGGTCTGTTGTACATAATAACATGTTGAGTTAAAAAAGAAATTGAGATTTGTTTTAGTCTTAGCTAGATCCATCTAGGGTGTATTGAACCAGGAATTCTAAATAAAACTGACAAAACTTGAGATGATTTTAGAGATTTTATTATGATTTATGACAAAATCCTCCAAAACTCTATGGATTGTTGTATTTTTAACTAAAGTAATCCTCTCAAATATTTTAAAATTCTTTAGAATTGCTTAAAATTGCACTCTTAAAAATTTTCCAATAACAGTAGATTTGATAGTACTTTTAAAACCAGTAGTTCAATACATTGGATTTAATATGATTTTTAGAAATTAATACTTGAATAATATATCATTTTAATCCAAATCGCTTAAAATTCATTTTTTTGTTTTTGACTTTTTTTTGATATTCCAGGCGATTCAGACTCGGGTAGTGTATGACCGCTGTCCTAAACTCAACTATACCCGGATTAAGAGAAACCAAGTAAATATTTCTGAAATGTCGCGCAAAGTATAACTTTGTTTCTATAGTTGATCGAATCCGGGTAGCGTACAACCACTACCCGTTGTTCTCTCTCAAAAACCAATAGACCGCTAGATTTTATGAAATTTGAGATAATTTCTATAGTCTAAGCTAGTGTTTCTTACCCAGCAATGAGTATGTTAAGCATGACAGTTGCTCCTACGGCAATTCCGGCCAATTCACCCACCTGTAATCTTGTGGTTAGTTATAAGACAAGAATAAATGTCATATTTTAGTTTGAGTAGTTAATTGTTTTGTAATATACAGCTCTTGTGTCGGTGGCTACGGCTGTGACAACAAACATAAGGTTGAAGCTAATAATGAACTCCAAAGCAAAGGCTTGACTGAGAGCCACCGTTGGCACCGTCACACCACCGCTCATGGTCGGTTCAAACACTGCTTTTAGTGCAAACGCTGCACACACAGACGCCATTATCTGAGCTCCGATATATACCGGCACCTATAATTTTTATAACATAGTTAGATTATTTGAATTTCACCAATAAAAATAACATCTTTCATTTAAAAAACCATATCTTTGAATCGGTTCGGTTCGGTTTAAATTATTCGGGTTTCAGAGTTCTGGAGATTTTTTATTTAAATATTCATATTTGATTATAACTCGATTCCATTTCGGTTTAGGATTTGGGGTAATTAAGATAGTATATTTTTGATATACTAAAACATATTTATATATATTTAGTTAAATCAGCAAGTGACCTTCAGCCGAGTGGCAAGTGGTAAGTCCACTAAAAGTAGGCGCACTTGCATGTTTCAGGATTGAATCATGGCGCCTATATTATGCAAGAATTTGGCTAATGGGCTGACCAGTTGTAACCCAATATTAACAAAAAAAGTTAAATTATTAGTTTATTTTCATGAATTTTAGTTAGTAAATTCGGGTTCACATTCAAGTTTGTTTAATTCGCTATTGAAAATTTCATTCTATTCATATGATTTTATATTTTGGTTCGGATTCGGTTTAGAAAATATATTTTTGCTTGGTTTGGAAAATTTGTCCACCCCTAGTTTTGATTAGAATTCAGTTCATAATAAGCATCTGCATGTTTATATATTTTACGTAGTTCTATCACTTTTATAACAACCAAATATTTATTTTATCAATAAGTAAATAAAATCCAAAGATGTAAAACCAAAATAAGATTAAAGTACTAACGTGTGTCCAAGGGAAGTGTTTGAGAGCAGCAAAAGCAATAGTCACAGCAGGATTCAGATGAGCTCCAGAGATGTGACCGGTCGATAAAATAACGATCATAACGGCTAAACCAGCCGTAGCGGCACAACCAATAAGTGTCACAGCTCCATCAGTCTTTTGATTCACAATAGCAGTCGCTGTTCCAGCGAATATCAAGATAAATGTCCCAATAAACTCAGCTCCCAACTTCATACACACACAAACATGTATTAGCCAATGATCTATGAATGGAAACATGACTGTATTTTTTGCGGTCAACAGTTGAATCGATAAGACCAAAACCGATTCGTAGTCAAACCCTAACAATATCATCACACGTAGGACAAAACAGCATAAGTAACACTTAACCACTTGACTAAACGTATTTCTCCGAAACATGATTGTATATAAGAGAAATGTGTGTGTATATATATATATACATATACCTTGCGGTAGAGGGAGACATTAGGAGGAGGGAGAGAGCAAGAGACTGGAGGAAGTCTTCCATCTTCAAGAGCCCATTCATTGTCAACACTAAAACATTTGCAGCTTTTGATAAGTGACTTTGGTGTGTATTTACCATTATGCCCATTTCTCTTCCCTTCAAATCCACCAAAGAGTGGAGCTCCTGGAGTCCCTGGTGTTGTAGCCGGCGTTGAGGGCATTGATGGAATTTCCTCATGATCCATATCAAAGGTTTATGTAGAGAGAGTTATAAGATCTTAAGTAAGAGGATATATGTTTTAGTAATGTGTGGTTTGTGTGATATAGTGTTGAGCAATGTGTAGGGTATTTATAGGGAAGGTACGAGAGTTGACATTTTTTTGTTTTTTTTAGCTATGTATGGTTTATCTCACAAATATCATAAAAGTTCGTCAAACATTTACATATCACATTACATATCACGTTAAACATTTAGATTTAAAAGAACCGAGATCGTATTATTGAGAGTATGGAACCCGTATTATCAAGTGTATTTTTTCCTGTCAATGATTATATCGATAAGACCCGATTCATATAGAATAAAACCTACACTTTAAAACCGCTTATAATCTACTTTACATAGTATGGAGGGGTCGAACTCTTGATGTCAACACCATTGACTGGATCATTCTAACCAGCAGACTGAAAAGAGTTCGGGCTAGTATTATCAAGTATAGAACCGACTGGTGTAATTTTGCTATTTTTTTCGAGAAAATTTGAACCTTTAGGATCTTTTAAAATGCTTTACACAAAAGTACCATTAGACCACAAGTATTTCTCATGTATGAGAGTTGACTTATGTGATAAAGGATCCCAAAATAGATGATTGAAAGTTGGTTAGATTGAGAAGTGAGTGGGTTGGTAATCCTTAGTTTCAATCCATGTGTCCTGACTAAGAGTCTTTTACATAACATGAGATTGTGTTGTGTATCGTATCTTTTGTATTTCTACTTACATGAAACATAATACATGTATCATTGTTAGTGGGTTTCTATTGTAGTGTAACAAAGAAGCTTTTGACATGAAGCAATAATTGTGATGTCTTTCTCTATCGACATACATGATTTGCTTAATTTGTTCTTTTTTCATAAGAATAGAGCTCTTGAGTTTGTGTGTGTGGTTGTTAGTTGTTTAACAAAGAGAATGATGATAAAAGCTATGGCTCTTGACCTTTCTTTGTCACAGTCAGCTCTTTCTTTTTGTGTGCACTGTTTTTGGCTTAATTATTCTTAATTCACATGCAAAAACAAAAAGTAAGAAAGATATATATTTTAAGCAAACAAAAGCATGAAGAATACTGCAACAAAAGAAATGTTTTCTTTTGGGAAAAAATGCAAGTGGTTGAATTTCTGTTATCTTTTTTATCCGAATTTGATTTCAACAAAATACGTTTATTTGACATGATGTTGTGAGGAGTTTTGAGAAATCAGTTACGGATTGAATCATGTTGATGTGACAAAAATATATTTCACGTGAAGTTCTTGCATATACAAATACAACGATTGTTTTGTATGTTGATTCAACAAGATATAGCAAGGTCGGTCCAAACATATTTTATACCTAAAGCAAAAAAAAAATGAAAATAGATTTTGAGGGAATCGAACCAATTTTCTCAAAGTAAAACGGAAATATGCTACGGCTACCTACAATAAAACTTTTAAAAAGATGCCCTTAAAAGTGTTTATATATTTTGGCGCCTAAGTCGCATGCTTTAGCTCGTGGCCATTAGTGTATCTAGATCGAAATTCAACTAACCTTCTAGAAAAATAATATGGATGAATAATTTATTTTGTAGTTTCCAATAACATTTTTAAATCAAGTTATTTGTTTTCTATTTTGAAAAAAAAGAAACTTTTGATGAACCATCACAACTCATTAGAATCTAATAAATTAAAATATTAACATTAAACTTTATATTCGAAGAACATATACCTTATATTATAAGACTAAGAAAGCCATTAGAATTTCGACCTTTGAAGTTAAATCACATCATCTCATAGAATATACATAACATTATACATTATGTAAACATTAAGCAAGCAACTATAATGCAAACAAAAACATTATAATTTATATAGCTTTCAAACAAAAAACATTATAATTTATAAGAACATATATATAATTGTAGATAGTAAAGCGACACAACTGAACTTTAGTCTAGTGGCATGTGGTAAATTCACTAAAAGCAGATGCATTTGTATGTTTTGGGATCGAGTTCCGCCGTTTGCATTATGCAGGAACTTGGCTAATGGACCGGTCACTTGTGGCCTAATGTTTTTTTTTTTTAAAAATAGTGAAGCTACTGTTTGTTCTAAAGCTTGACGTCACATCGCAATTGTTATATGTGGATGAAATTTATTTAACATTTTACTTTGTTGTAAAAAAAATGAAAATTAAATAATGTAAAAATGTAAAAAGAAATGATTATGAAGAGGATGTAACAAAAAAGAGAGTAAATGGAATGAGTATAAATAGAAATAATGTAGGGTCGAATAAAATTGTCAATAAAGTCAGGGTTAAATAATTTTGTCCCTCACTAATTGTGGCTACAATGAATTTGTCAAATTTATTCTATTTCTTTTCTTTAATTATATTTATTAACTTTTAATTATTACAAATAAAAATAGCTGGCTCATTTCACTGTTTTCGTTGAGTCTTATTTTGTCTTCATTTCCTATCTTTTTTTTTCAATTTTTTTTATTCTTCTATATCCATATTGACATGATCATGTTTTATAAAGTTTTTATTTTATTTTAGAGGTTGATTGGTAAATCCTACAATACATTTATAGTTTTTCAGAGTATTAAACTTTTTTAATTGTTGAGAGCAGATAATACAATGATAGTGATCACTTTACAAATCTCCAGACACCGTATTCGATCATTATTTGATACAAGTGGTACAATAGTAGTGATCACTTTACAAATCCTCAGATACCGATATTTGATTATTACTTGATACAAGTGAAATAAAAAAATTAGGGTGTGAATTTTAGCTATGGATTGAACTTTTTTTGTCAACAATTGAATCGACAAAGCCCAATGACTAAAAGGCTCACCCTTAAATTTCTTTTTTTAAGCTACCATATTATAGTGGATAGAAATCAAACCACGGTACAAAGTCATAGGTGGATCATTATAACCACCAAACTGAGAGCAACTCGACACTATAAATTAGATCTTGTCAATTGAATTATTGTTCTAACAAAAAAGTAAGGTTGACAGAGAAAACTTCTTCTAATCAAATTTATTTTGGAAATTTTCAGAGTTATAACCATTTTCAATAGCATTATATATTTATTAATCAAGCTTTACACATATTTTTTAAATTTATAATACCTTTTCCTTTCTTTTTGCTATGTAGAACTAATTTTTTAGTGTAGAAACCAAAATCCGAAAGCACTTAAATTATTTTAGCTTTAAAAAACTATTAATATACAACAAAAATTCCTAAATACCGTTACAGTAAAAAAAAAAAATCTACACAAAAAAAATAAAATAAAATAAATTTACTGTCCTTATCTATGGGCTTAATCATATAGTATTATATATGGGCTTCATCACCGAATTAAGTATTAAGCTTAATGGGCCAAGATACGTTTAAATAAAAAGCCCATTAATAAAAAAGGGAC
Source organism: Lepidium aucheri (assembly GCA_900406435.1). Lineage (NCBI taxonomy): Eukaryota > Viridiplantae > Streptophyta > Magnoliopsida > Brassicales > Brassicaceae > Lepidium > Lepidium aucheri. The sequence continues at coordinate 11,784 of OVBA01000648.1, read as the reverse complement.
AATCCTTAAATAGAATTTGCAAAAGATTACACAGAAACAAGAAAACTTGTGGAAAGCAAAAATAAATCGGATTCAGAAAAAAGGAAAAAAAAAGAAAAATTTGATTTAATAATTCTTTTATCATTATCTCTTCTCTTCTCTTATTTATCGATAAACCACCACAATTTCTGAAACCCTAGCCACGACAATCTCCGATTTTCTCTAGAATCATCCATTTTCTTCAGCTTTGATTATCAGGTTCGATTCATCAATCTCATCGTCTTTCCAATCGATTCAATTTCGATTGATTTGTTGAATATTCTATTTGCATTTCTTGTTCTTGCAGATTTGATGAAACCAGATCGGATCTATCTTTAGATCCGTTCTAGGTTTTTTGTATACATGTCTCTGTTTCTGAAAGATGATTCAATTCAAATTCGCGAAGTTTGGAATGATAATTTACAAGAAGAAATGAAATTGATTCGAGATGTTGTTGATGATTTCCCTTACGTCGCCATGGATACTGAATTCCCAGGAATCGTTGTTCGACCAGTTGGAACATTCAAATCAAATGCTGATTATCATTACGAAACGTTAAAGACGAATGTCAATATCCTCAATTTGATTCAGCTTGGTTTAACTTTCTCCAATGAACAAGGTAATCTCCCAACTTGTGGAACTGATAAGTATTGCATTTGGCAATTCAATTTCAGAGAATTCGATGTCAATTCGGATATCTTCGCACTCGATTCCATCGATTTGCTTAAACAATCAGGAATCGATTTTGCTAAAAACACACAAGATGGGATTGAATCAAAGAGATTTGCAGAGCTTTTAATGTCATCAGGAATCGTGTTAAACGAAAGTGTTCATTGGGTTACATTTCACAGTGGTTATGATTTTGGCTACTTGTTAAAGCTCTTAACTTGTCAAAACTTGCCGGATTCGCAAACGGATTTCTTCAAGCTGATCAATGTCTATTTCCCGACATTGTATGATATCAAACATCTGATGAAGTTCTGTAATAGTCTTCATGGTGGACTTAATAGACTTGCGGAATTGCTTGAAGTGAAGAGAGTTGGGATTTGTCATCAAGCTGGTTCTGATAGTTTACTTACATCTTGTACTTTCAGAAAGCTTAAGGAGAATTTCTTTGTTGGTCCTTTGCATAAATATTCTGGTGTTTTGTATGGATTAGGTGTTGAAAATGGTCAGGTTGCTATCTGAATGGAAAAAATAAAAATAAATTGTTATTTCTTCTCCATTTTTTACTTTCTTCTGCTTATCGATCCTGAATTTTTTTACTCTCGAGCTCCATTAAAAAGGAAGAGAAAAGGTTTAGGTTTATGTATCATGTCTTTGTTCATCAACTTGAGCTGTTTTTGTTAGCCTGCATTCAAGTTTTGGGTCCAGAATTTTTATATTCATAGGACCTATTACTGTTTCGGTTTGGTCCTAGGTTTGGTTCTATTCGGAGTTTTGATCGAAATAGGTCAAATATAAAAAAAAAAAACAAAAAATTATCTAAATATCTAAAAATATCAAAACATAGAGAAAAATACCGGAAAATATTTATGGACCTATTACTGTTTTGGTTTGGTCCCAAATCGGTTCTATTGGGGTTTGATTGATTCGGGTCTAAATATAGAAAAAGCCAAAAATTATCCAAAAATTAAGAAATATCAAAAGTACCCAAAAATATTCATAGAATATTTTTAAAATACTCATAAAATATTGTAAAATCAGGTTTCCAATTACTCATGGTTTTTAGTTCGGGTAGGTGTTCAGGTCTAGTTTTTTTGTCATTATCAAAACATCAAATCATACTGAGAAATACAAGAAAATATTTATAAAATATTTTAAAACATACCGAAAAATACCAGAAATATTTATAAAATATTTTAAAACATTTGAAAAATATCAAAACATACCAAGAAATATTTATAATACCTAAAAATACCAGAAAATATTTATAAACTATTTTAAAACATTTAAAAATGGGCTTTAAAGGCATCGAATGTTGGTTGGTTCTATATAATATTACTCCTATTGTTGCTATTAGATAGGCCCGTTAATATGTTTGGGCCTAATGTAAAGCCTATTTTTTTTATTAGACAGGCCCATTAAACTGCAAAAATGATGCAATTAGTGAGTATGAGAGTGATTAGAGTCATTTCATCGTCCTTTCAACTATTACGTACAGTTCATAATCTCATCTAAGTCAGGTCATCTTAATGGAAATATAAACCAAAGGCAAAATCATCTCTTTGCCTCTTTCTCTCAGTCTAGGGTTTCCGATTCCAGTCTTCTCTCCTCTTTCTCTCAGTTTAGAGTTTTCGATTTCATTGCAGACTACAGAAGGTTTGTTCTATCTGCTACAATGGTTTATAGATGGTTTGATTATACATAAGAAATGGTTGAAGAGTCAGTTCTCTGCGTTTAAAACTTTGTTGTCTTCCTTTTGATTTTTCTCTGAATACGTGAATAGCCTTACAATGGACAATGTGAGTGCACGTTAGGTGTCATTTTTGGTTCTTCTCTGTTGTAGTTTGCTAATGTAGATGAGGAAATTTCATGGAGCTTGACTGTTATCTTAAGAACTTAGATAATAATAAAGGGTTAGTAGATGAAGAAAAGTTAAACAGGGTTTCTCAATTTGTGTTTGGAAAACCCACTTTGTTATTCTTACTCCCAGTTTTGCTTTGATTGTATCAAACGCATTACGATTTAGCTTTGTGTACTTTCATCAGCAGTTTCTAACCCTTAATGTTGTGATCTATGAATAGTTTCCTACTTTTGGATTTGCTTGTCTAATGCTTGATTCTTGTTCACAACTAAGATACTTTACAAGGTTCAATAGTAAGCTTGAAAAGTTTTATCTTTTGGTTCTCTATTCTCTGCATATCTTCCTTGACAGCTTCACCTCATTTATATTGTTTTTATCTACTGTTACTCTATATTGGCTCGTTTACTCGCATATACTTCTGATCGTAAACGCATTTGAACTAAAAACGTGTCTAGGTAAGTTTTAATGGGTTTTCAGAGTTATTTCTCTCTTTTACTAGTTGCCAAAATTTGGTTTGGTGAAGGATATTGAACCCATTTCAAAGATCTGCTCTTTTGTAAAATATTTCATAAAATGTGTTGAAAATTCTGTGTTACAGGCCACTTACTATACTAAGGATGAATACAAGTTCTGATGAAGATTCAGAGATCAGTGAGTCAGAGATAGAAGTTTATTCTGAAAAACCATACGGTCTACTCAAGAATGGGACATACAAGGTTAAGGTGAAAGACATGTTCAGATGTCCGTTTTGCTCAGGGAAGAAGAAGCAATTGTACAAGTACAAGGAACTGTTTGCTCATGCGTCTGGTGTTGCCAAAGGATCTTCAAGTAGAAGTGCTAAACTAAAAGCTAATCACTTTGCGTTGGCAAGATACATGGAGAACGAGCTTGCTGCTGATGCTGATGTCCCACGCCCACAAATTTCTTTATCCTCAACGAAGCAGTCTCAAGCAGTCGTGCCTGACGTATATGTCTGGCCTTGGATGGGGATTGTCATCAACCCGGTGAGAAGAAATGATAACGTGAAATTGCTCCTTGATTCAGCCTACTGGTTGAAGAAGCTCGCCAGATTCAAGCCTCTTGAGGTGAAAACCCTTTCGATTGAGCAAGATTCCGTGGTTGCTGCCGTGCTTAAGTTTAACAGTGGTTGGAGTGGGTTTAACAATGCCACAGAGTTTGAGAAGGAATATGAGATTAAGGGCTGCAGCAAAAAGGACTGGTGTGATAAAAGAGGAGATTGGAAGTCTAAGACTTATGGTTGGTGCGCACGTGAAGATGACTACAACTCTCAAGGGTTGATAGCAGAGTATCTGTCCTCTGTAGGAAAACTAAGAAGTTTTTCTGATATCACCAAGGAGGAAATTCAGAATACGAATACTGTAGTGGATGATCTAGCAGATAAAATTGCTATGACAAATGAGGATCTGAACAATGTCCAGTACAAGTACAATGAGAAAGCGTTCTCGCTGCGCAGGGTTCTCATAGAGACAGACGAGCTGGACCGAGCTTATAAAGAAGGTTATATTGAAAATTGCTTGCTTATGTTTCACCTCGGTTGCATCCGAGTTTAGTCTTATGACTTGTCTGTACTTTGTTCTCCAGAAACCAGAAAAATGCAGGAGAAATCACGGCAGAATATCAGCAGGATCTTTAAAGAAAAGGAGAGGCTGAGCAATGAACTTGAGGCTAAGATGAATGATCTGAAAAGGTGGTCCAAAGAATTGGATAAGAAAGAAGCACTAACTGAATTGGAGAGACAAAAGCTTAATGAAGACAAGAAAAAGGTAATATTTCGTCATTATAGTACAATCATGCGTTGATGTCTTCCAAGGTAATGATGGATCTTTTTGTTTTCCCTTGTTATTCCAGAACGATGCCATGAACTCCTCCCTCCATTTGGCTTCAAAGGAGCAGAAAAAAACAGATGATCGGGTCTTGAGACTTGTGGAAGAACACAAGGTATGTTTTCAGTAAATGGCTTAAACTGTATTTATCTGTAGTTCCAAAAACCCTTGTTTGTTTGTAAAGATTAAATCGCTCTTCTTTTGAAACTGTAGAGGAAAAAAGAAGAGACTTTGAACCGTATGCTTCAGCTTGAAAAGGAGTTAAACAGCAAGCAGAAACTGCAAATGGAGATTCAAGAGCTGAAAGGAAAGCTGCAAGTCATGAAGCATGTGGAGGATGAAGATGACAAGGACATTAAGAAGAAAATGTTGGAGATGAAAGAAGAGCTAGAGGAGAAGCGCTCTGAGTTACAAGATCTAGAGGCCACTAACGCAGCCCTCATGGTAAAAGAACGCCAAGGCAATGATGAGATACAAGAAGCACGCGAATATTTAACAAAGGTATATATTTAAAATGCTTCCATGTTATTGGATGCTGGTGTAATATGTACGAGTGAAATATTGGTGACATGGTCAACCGCTAACTGTTTATACGTATTGGGTTTTTCAGGAAATGATAGAATTAGATTGGTTGTTAAATGATCGAACCCTCATCAGAGTAAAGAGATTGGGAGAACTTGATGAAAAGTCCTTAATGAAAGCATGCAAGGAGAGATTCAGCAGTGAAGAAGCTGAGGTGCAGTGTGCCATGCTTTGTTCGAAATGGCAGGAAAACCTCAAGGATCCAGCGTGGCACCCATTCAAACGTGTGGGGACTGGAGACAAGATAGAGGTTTGTTATGTCTCATGTTCCATCGAGTTTCTTCCTTACTTACTGTCCCTCTGTCCCATTACAAAAGTCTTCATTCTGGTGAACTAGTATAGTAGTAATGGTGTTGTTATATGGGTTTGGTGCAGGAAGTGGTGGATGAAGAAGACGAGCAACTGAAGAATCTGAAAGAAGAGTGGGGAGAAGAAGTGATGAACACTGTTAAAACAGCACTCGAGGAGCTTAATGAATATAATCCAAGTGGTCGTTACTCAGTCCCGGTACTGTGGCATTCCAAACTAAGAAGAAAAGCCACACTGAAAGAAGTTATTACGTACATGACGCGCCAGATCAAATTGCTCAAACGCAAACGTACCTACTAAAAGGTTTTCACTATCTAAATCGTTTAGTTAGGTAATCAGTAATTCAAAACCTTTATATGTTCTAAGTTAGGTCTCTCTCTCTTTAGCCTCTTGTTCTGTTACTCAATTACGTGTGTTTCTATGCAGGAATATGAAGATGAATCAACCTCAAATGCAAGAGAGAGCATTTCAATGTCAAATACAAGAACAGATTTGCTTGTTTCTCCTTGGAATTTGTTTGGAACCACCATAGATTATGATGTTATTATGTAAGGCTCTATACTCTTCCAAGGCCCATCATGATTTGCCTCTAAAAACCATATTTTGTTCATGTCCTGTTTTACTTTGGCTAACATTAGACAATTGTTAGAGATCACGTTAATTAAGCTAAAATTGTCTTAGTAATGAGATTTGTAAACAAAATTTTGTATCATGTAAAGAAGGCGGGAACATATGCCTAAATAATCTGTTACGAAAAGTGAAATTAACTTAAAAAGTGTTTTATGAACAACACCCGATCCATATTCCGTCCCTAAAATCCGTGTTTTTTCTTTCACTTGTAGCGGAGAAATATCGAACTCTAGTACCGAACCAATTGTTATCAACAATTTAAATACTTTTTTGTCAATAATTCGATTGATGAAACCCGATTCATAACGTAGTCAAACCCTTAAAATTTCTTTTTTAATCAACTAAATTAATTGGTTGAGAGAAAAAATCAAATTCTAAATATCATAGTCAGCTGAACTGGATCATTCTAACCACCAGACTGAAAATAACAACTTTTAAAATTTTTGTTACCCATTTTTAATTATTTTATTTCTCTTTTAACCGTTATGGAAACAAATGTACCATAATCGTTATAAACTTTTTAATTATGAAAAAAACAACCTAAATTTACATAATTTGTTCCTTAATGATTCGATATAGTGCCAATTTTTTCTTAGTTTATTGTAAATATGATCCAGTTAATTATTCGACATCAATATTTACATTATAATAAATTAAAATAAAATAGATTTTAAAATATGATTTAGGCTATGAATTCATATTTGTGGATGCAATTGTTGAAGAAAAATAATAAATAATAATCGATACCACTTGTCTTTTTAACCTTTTAATGAGATTTCTAATTTTGTAATTAGTATATATAAGAGCTTTTGCATGTTTAACCACACCGCTTAACCTCAGAATCATCAGAAAGCTGTTTGCTTTCTCCTCTTACCTTATGAATTTGAAGCATTGTCTTCGAGTACACACAGTTTGATTTTAGGGTTTTTGAAGTTTCGAGAATTTTCGGAGAAAGAAGAACAAATGGCTGCAATAGTTGGACTTGACGATCTTTCGAAAGCACTCATCGTAGCTGGGACTAATCTTCTTACTTCTCATTCTTCAACTGAAGAACTTCTTACTCTTCTCGATGTACATATTTCTCTTCTTTTGATTCTTCAAATCAAAATCGTTGATTAGGGTTTTTCTCTTTCTTGCCGATAAGGAAAACTGGAATGTTGAATTTCGTTAATTGTTTGATCAAATCTTGGTGTTTTATTGGTGAATTCGTTGCGTTTTTTTGGGATATCGAACTTGTTGAAGGTGAATTGTTTTTCTAATTTGACTTCTTTGGGTTTAGGAAACTGAGTCTCTGCTTAGAAATGTGGAGCAAGATCAACCGTTTTCAATGCAAAATGCCCTAATTCCATTGAGGAAGGCTTTGGTATCAGTTGATCTTTTGAACCATCCTGATTCTGATGTTAGGGTTTCAGTTGTTTCTTGCTTAGCCGAAATTGTTAGGATAACTGCTCCAGAAGCTCCTTATGATGATGATCGAATGAAGGTATATAAACATTTCATATTCCTGTGTAACACTGTCTTCAGTTTCATCTCTCTCTTGTAATGCTCTGTTGGATTCTACTTCTTTGGTGTTACAGGAGATATTCAGGTTGGCAATAGAAGCGTTTGAGAAATTAGCTGATGCGTCCTCTCGTAGTTATAGGAAAGCAGAATCTGTGCTTGATAATATTGCAAAGGTTAAATCTTGCTTAGTGATGTTGGACTTGGAGTGTAATGACCTCATTCTGCAAATGTTTAGGAAGTTCTTAACAATCATAAGGTAGATCAGAGATACAAAAAAAAAAGACCTTGTTTACAATGCTTGAGAAACTCTTTAGATCATATACTGAAGTGAGGTTTTTTTGGGTGTGCATATAATAGATCTGATCATCCTCAAGTGGTGTTTTCGTCAATGGAAATGATAATGCTTTCAATAATAGATGAAAGCGATCAAGTACCCACGGATTTGCTCATAAGTCTCTTAGCAAGTGTCAGAAAAGACAAACAGGTTAGGTTTCTTCCTATTTTAAGTTAATTTCTCTTGTTATCAACTAACTTGGAATTGATATTTTTCTTCTCTTAATGTTGTAGAATGTTTCACCTATGTCTTGGAGTCTTGCGGAGAAGGTTCTTAGTAGATGTGCACGTAAACTTAAGCCATACATCATCGAAGCTTTGAAATCTACAGGGACCAGCTTGGATATGTATTCCCCAGTAGTTTCTTCCATATGCCATAGTGTTTTTGACACTACTAAAGCCCACAACATAGTTAACACCAGAAAAAATGAGGTATTGTTGAATATGTTTAGATGGTGGATTAGAGTTATTAGATGGGTAAATCCTGAAATTTTTATATGAGTATATCCATTATAGCTAATGTTTTCATGATTCAGGCAGCTGAAGCAAAGTTGGGGAGACAAGTAGCCCCAACTGATGTATTAGAGGTATTATATTTAGTGAGCTTGTTTTTTTGTAGAGTTTCAGCATCTTAACAGTGTTTAACCAAATAGCTTAATCTAGGACAAATTGGAATTGCGGCGTTCTCGCATCGAGATTTTTACCAAGAGACCTGCAAGAGGTGGAAACAGAAACAGTTCGAATTTGTTGAAACAGAGTCTGAAGCAAGTGCCGTCTGAAAGTACAGATGCAGGGAAGAGAGGACGGAAACCCAATTCTTTGATGAATCCCGAGGAAGGTTATGACATAACTTGGATTTCTGGAAAAACAGACTCATTAAGGACGTCTTCAGACAAAAAGATCAGGAAAAATGGATCTAGAAGACAATCTTCACTTGGAAAGGTGGCTGCTAAGAAAACTCCTTTGCCTAAAGAAACTTCCCCAGCCACTAGTAGGTCACTGACGGGTTCACTTAAACGTAGCCGGATTAAGATGGATGATAATGATCATGATTTTGATTCTCTTTCTTCACCGAGAATAAAGAAATTGGCATCATGCTTCCGGGATGAAGAGCCTTCTGAAGAAGAATCAAACGAGGAGAGCTTTGAGAAATTTTACGATGACAAAAAGATTAGAAACTCAAGCAATAAGACTAGGTCCCAGAGTGGTTTAAAGAAATTTCAGAAAACAGCAAAGAAACCAATTGTAGAAGCTAAGAGTGTTAACTCCAGTGGAAAAAGAACATCAGCTCGCTGGGATGCTAAGAGAACGAATTCAGGGCATGGATCCCTGGACACTCCTGTTCCACAATCATCAAAGAGCAAGGTAGAAAACAAGACATTCATAAAATTTCTCTTGTCGAAATAAATGAAACTGTAAAAGTTTGTGTTTATGTCACGTTTGGATCAACTGTGCAGAAGATGATTTCTCAAGGTGCAGCTAGACAATTGACAGACGAATCTGACAAAAATTCGAAGGGCCATGCGATAAGGAGAAGAGCAGCGAGAAAAGAAGTGGGATAATAGGCTTTTTCACCCTCTGTCCCCATCATTAGCCATTGATTGTCACCTATCTGTTACCAAATGATATATGTATTTTCTCGTTTCAGTTGTCTGATATGAATGGATTTAGCGAGGATTTGGTTGGTAAGAGAGTTAATATCTGGTGGCCACTTGATAAGACGTAAGTATACTCAAAATTTTATCTCGAAATGTACTGCAATCTTTGCTTTTCCATTGATGTTCTTGCACTTTGCAGTTTTTATGAAGGCATCATAGATTCTTATAATAGTCGTAAGAAGATGCATCGGGTGAGAAAACATCTCTGAACTCCTACCCAATTTCGTTCCGCCTATCAGAACCGTGACTCTTGGTTAGTTGACTGGTATGGACTGTTTGTTTCCCCTACTGGTTGCAGATAATATATACTGATGGAGAAACAGAAGATCTTAATCTCGATAAAGAACGCTGGAATATAATCGAGGATCAAAATTCTGATAGTGAGGTACAAGTTTCTTCTTTTCATTTCGAAAGATAGTGTAACTACAGTGCGTAATAATTTCCCAAAATTGATCAACAGGCTAATGAGATTGATCTACCAGAGTCCATTCCATTATCTGACATGTAAGTAAAAACGGTTCATGACTGTAATCTTTGGTAAGTTACAATCTCTAACATTTATGGTCTGTAAAGTCATTTGCCTTTTGCTTTTGCTTTTATAATTTTGCAGAATGCAGAACCAGATTATCAAGAAAATAAAAAATGTAGAACCAACTAGTTCCTCAGGTCTAAGGTGTGAGAATTTACTAGAGTTCTAGCTATTTTTAATGTGTAGTTTTGATGAGTCCTTATTTAATATCAAATGGGTGTGTATAATTATGGTATAGATCCGCCAGTAAAACACTGATGAAGAATGGTCCCGGAAAAAAGTTGAATAAACCAGTGAAAAGCAAAAGTGGATCGAAAGCTGAGGTTGTAAGCAAAGAACCAGAAGGGAAGAATGTTAGATCTTTGAAAGAATTGAATGCAGAAACTGACAGAACAGCAGAAGAGCAGGAGCAAGTGAGTGGAGATGCTGAATCTGACACAACAAATGAGGATGAAAATGAAGATGATTGCAGTGAGAAGCAAGAACAATCTAAAAACAAAGGTGTAGAAGGTGATACTGAGGAAGAAGAGACACAATATCCTTTTACAGAAGTTGAGAGTGAAGAAGAAGAAGAAGAATCAGAGTCCGAAGAAGAGCCAAAGTGGAGAGACACAGAGGATTTGGAGGAAGAAGCAGAAGAAGAAAGTAAAGAGCTTAATGAGATTCAAAAAGAAGATGATGAAGAGAGAAATTCATGAAGGTATTATACAGTTAGGGCCATTGTAAGCAAAACCATTTTCAGATAGATTGGTTATTGAACTAGTTGGAGATGACATCATCAGGTCTATGTTGTGTCCTTGACTTGAGTTAAGATTGTGTGAAAATTGTATTTAGAAATCGTTATCGTTTGATAGTTAGATAAACAATGATTATTAGCCACGTTTTTTTGTCGGTTTTAAACTCGTTTTCAACGTGCAATAGTCAATTCTGAAGTCTCTGTAAGAAACCACTCGGAAGATGTCTCTATACGTGTAAAAAATTCAACCATTTTGGACTGGACGGTTCGAGTCAGAATTTAATCTTTGTCCAAATATTCTGAAAAAAGAAATATTAATTTGACCACTAAGTGGTATTTAATTCAGCGGTTAAGGGTAAGTCTACTAAAAACAGGCGTATATGCATAATCAGAGATTAAGTCTTATCGCTACAAAATTCATGTAAAAATTTGGCTAATGAACCGGTTTTTGTGGTCCATATTGATATTGCCGTTGAAAAAAAAACACTTATTTAATAAGTAAAGACTTGCAACATATATAAATTAAATTAGTTCCACCAAAAAAAATATAAATTAAATTAGTTGTGAGAAAAGAGAGAAATTGAAACATAATTATCATACCTCTTTCTTGTTAAACAACATATTATAGTAAATATTGTAGATAGCTTTAAATGATTTTGCATAACGTATAGAATTATAAGAGTTTAGATATATTTGGTTAAAAGATAGTTGGTGTTATTTTCTTTCTCTCATTTTCAATTCTGTTTTGGTGTATCTTGTACATAGTATTATATTAATTATACAAAAATTTAGATATCTCGATACAAGTCTGGTTGGTGGTTAGGATGATTCAACTAATAAATTCAAGGCATCGAAATTCGATATGAGCTATGCTATGAATCGGGTCTTATCAATCCAGTTATTAACAAAAAAATATATTTAGATATCGATTATGATGGATTCAAAGGCAAACCCCAAAATCCAAATAATATCAAATGAGATGAACATGATTTTTTTAAATCAAAATAGAGAAAACAGCAGATATAACAAAACTTATTTCGCTTTCGTTTTGTTACTTCTAGGTGCTACTATTATTATTATTATTATTATTATTATTATTATTATTATTATTATTA